>CABFOW010000331.1:219799-233636 GCA_902141385.1 Timema californicum | reverse complement strand
TGCACTTTCTGAACAGGTTGATTATATAGACGATCGACTTATACATTAAATTAAATCTAGTAAATATACAACGCCCAGACCTCAGGTGTAAAAATTCATTACTAAAAAAGAGCGAGCCCCCATTTTATCAACGATAGAATTCTTCGACCATGTCGGGAATTGAACCAGGAACCTTTAGCTCAATAGGCAAATACACTACCTACTTAGCTAAGCTGTTGGACCAAACATATATTATTAACTCATGTGTCGCACCACAAACTGATACATGATGGTTATTCCCGGAATCAGTCCTGATATATGAATCAAATTCAGTGAAAAATGACAACCTGGATATGGGAATCAAACCCATTAAAGCGCAAAGCCAAAGATTCCTGGTTCCATTCCCCTGTTCAGGCTGTCATTTTTCACATAAATGAATAAACATATATTGGGTTACCTGGTGATCTAGGGGTAAGGTGTCGAACTTCTGTGCTGAGGGTCCGGGGTTCAATCCTCGGTCCCGGCACAGACTTATCTGATTGCCTAACCCTTCCTTCACCTCTGACAAGACGTGTATTAATCACAACTTGTAAATGTGTGGAATGCCAGGCCTCCACCGTGGTTCGAATTCCACGTTAAACCGTAGGTCCTCCATTACATCTCACAATCACCCTACCATTACACATTAGCGTAAGAGTGTAAAACCCGAACGGTTAGTAAGACGCTGTGATAATAATAATAATAAACATAGATTCATCACGCTAGGGAATAAGGATAAAAAGGTTAAATGGCATAGAAAATGGGCCCGGGTTTGCGTAGAGGGAGAGTATTAAACCGTTTATGAAAAACCATCATTATTACACACTGCTAAAATTCTAACCCCAACCCCCTATTCGCCGGCTATCCAGTCCAACACGAGAGTGGTACGTTAGACCATGCGACCATTGCTGCAGGTGTTTAATAAGTCTTTTCCCCGGGAAACCATGATCAAAAACATTGGCAAGACTTTTATATTAGTTTGCTCCTCCTTAATGTGGGAGTGTAGGGCTCACGAGAAAATGTGTTTTTGAATTTCTTAAATAAAAACTTTTTTGTTGTAAAAAATAAACCAAATATTTCTCTGATAGAGACATAGTTTAATTTTTTTCACGTGATGACCTCAACAGTTCTTGAATATCTGTAAAAGGGTATCCTGGAATTTGATTAAAACCCTTTGTCTTCATTTAAAAAGTTTCTCATCTAATGCCGCTATACTCATGACATATTATATTCAAGCACTTTCGATACCACCATGTGACTAAAATTAATCTCAATGTTTCTACTTGAGAAATATTCTTTTTATTTGGGCAAAAAGAGAAAAAATACTTTGCTTTAAATACTTCAAAAACACCTTAACTCGCGAGCCCTACTCGTCCACCTTTACGAAAGGCAGCTTGAGTATATTTGGTTCCCACCGAGTGTATTTCACAGTCCCGATCTTGATCCCATGGGCCCAAGTGCTGCTAGGAAGGGGCAGGCGAAGAAAGGGGGCATTACCTGTGAGCCAGCTATAGAAGCAAATTGATTCAAGGCTGAAGAAGAATCAAAATAATCGTGAAGTGAGGCCTTCCGTTCGTGACCGGAAATATAGTTCAAGTGGAATGCGCGTGTGCCCCCTTACGTTCCAAATGATGGACTCCTATTAAAAACAAATTGCCGTAGACAGTGAGGTGGATAAGTTGTTTGCTGAACTTTTCTTATAGCGAAGAGAAAAAAAACACACCCAAGAGATGACCAAATGGTCCTGCATAGATATGTGAGGATTTTGCTATGATGAACCTTTTAGAAAATACAAACATAATTTAAGCAGTCGACTCTGATATTATTTTACTATATGTTTATTGTGATTTTATAATATTTGGTAATATCTAGCAACAGATACAGTTGTAGATAACATGGTTTGACATATAAAGGCATGAAAGTAGATCTAATTACTTTTTTAGCTGTCAGATAAGGTTCAACCTGTGAAAATTGGACGGTAGCCTCAGTTGTAAAGGATTAACACACCTGTACAATTATATTTTTTGATTATTTGCATTTATGTTCAATAAATAGTGGACGCATACATATTGAAAAAAAAATCGGGCCATACTGACAGAGCAGCCAACATTTGCGGATATAGGGTGTCATGTGGTCATCAAAACGATACCACCGGCCGTTAATATCAGTTTTCCAAACCGGAGCCGTTACTTATTTGTTCAAGTAGCTCCTTATTTTGTTCTCACTAGGCTGAGCTGACCTCGTTACAGAAACATTGCTTCACGGAGAAATCTGGAAGTACCATGGATCGAACCCGGGACCTGTAGATCGTTATCCAGGAAATCTGAGTACTAGACCCCATAGACGACCCGATGAGTATAGCGGCATTAGATGAGACACTTTTTAAATTAAGAGAAAAGGTTTTAAACAGATTCCAGGACACCCTTAACAGATATTCAAGAACTGTTGAGGTCTTCATGTGAAGAAAATTAAACTCAATATTCGGTTTATTTTTACAAAAAAAAAACAACCCTTTCTTTAATTAGGTATAAATATCCCATACGATTGTTGTGTGTGTGGAAATACAGGATTACACTTTGCAGAGTTTGCTCGCGGCTTGAAAGAACCAGCTGCTTCACAAACAGGCATCAAGCAGAGGCCTTTTTAGTGTCTGTTTCTGTGCTGCTGGCAAAAAGAAAGGAAGGGGAGAATTGCTTGCATTATGGATTGTAGAAGGGGGGAGCGGTGATCGGGGAACTGTTCCCAGGGTCGTGCGGCGTGCAAACGATCGCATACGGGCACAACTTTATACAGGTTTCACACACATATTACTAACAATATATTTACAAAGTGTTTTGTTTTTATTGTGTTTCTCATCTTATCTCGATATTTTATGCACATTTAATAACACAAATAAGTCCGAAATTGGAAATGTCTCTTCTCATTTTTTGTGTAGGAAGTGTAGGGAGAAACAATTTATAAATAATAAAATTAGTAAACCCATCCGAGAGTCGAACCCCACCGACCTTCCTGACATGGGCAAGACAGACTATAAGAGTTTGTTATTTAGTCCACGTGGTCACCGATGTGTTTGTAAATAGTATGTTTTGTAGATATGGATGATTATCTAGAGTTTTTCTTTAATGCTACGTGTTTTACTGCCAGTTTGAGCTATTCGCCAGTTTTGCCACGCAGGAGGCGAATTTTCAAGGAAATACATAATCATTTGCCTGCATGGACGTTGGGAAAGAACACATATGGTAAAATACACTGTTATCGCTCTTTCTCCTCGCCAATGGGAACAATCAGATTTTGAAACCCTTTCGATTGATACACAAGTCGAGCTAATTGGCGCTGAGCTATATTTGCACCATGGTTTTTTTTTCACCGCGTAGTACCCGTTTGGAGTAGATGCATTCATTAATTACGCTTGTGGCATAGGGATAAGGAAGGTAGAGTTTAAGAGAAACATCCACTACCTACATTTGCTTAGAGGGAAAGTAGGAAACCGTTTAGGAAAAATCATCGTCACCATTTTAACAATTGACCCGTCAGTAAATGTTTTTGGGACTATTTATGTATCTCGTCAGACTAAGGTGACAGGATGAATATGGGGAATCTTAAAGAACTTCACCGAAATCACTTCGATAGAAGATATAAATCACACTGCGATAAAAAAAAATCCCATGTGCATCTAGTCGATTTTGAGTTGTGTCATACCGGGTCAGAATCGGGCGCGATAGCCGCTCGCGCAGCCCTATTGGCTAGGAAGCGAATTTACCCGTGTAGATGTATACAATTGAGTAGTAAAACTGGATCAGAATGAACGTTTCCCGCCCTATGAAATCAATATTGCTGGTGCGTTTAATTTAATCAGGTCACTGTGAATGCTTTGCAAGCTTATAGGCCACGTACGATGTTCAAACCGGCTTAGCGGGCGTGTCGGCAGCTGGTTTACCTCTTGTACCTCACACCCCTTTATTAGTATTAGCTCGTACGTGTGCACGCGTTCTTGTTACGCTACGGATTTATGAGCTGGTTTCAGAATATGCCAATAAAACTCGGCGATGTGTGGAAATAACCCACATTAAGCTTTTTATCAGTGTTTTTAGTTTAATTGCATTCCATTTTTGTCGTTGGGTTTGTTAGATCACTGTCCTTTGGTTGCGTTGAAACTGCGCATATTATTTTAATATATGGGGACCCGCTTTGGTGGTCGCTTGGTCTAAGGTGACACTCTCGCAATAGATTAGCTTGCCAATGATGAGGAGATCGTGGTTCGATCCCTATCAGGTGTACTGAGAGTGTTTTTTCCCTAAATGGTTTCCTACTATTTCTCATGCAAATGCCTAATTTACCAAACCCTAGTGACCGTTGGGGTGGTTCTCCTTTTGGGAAAAATACCTAAAGTCCTAGCCGGGAATCGAACTCGGAATCCCTAGGCTTGTAGCCAGGTGCATTGACCACACTACACCACGGGGCAATTTCTTAACGTGTAGATAGGATGGGTTATATCTTGTAAGAACCCTTCCCGAAAGCACCCGACTCGAATTCTCGGATTCAAGCCCCGACCTCCCCGTCATCGTCAGTTAAGTGTTTTTCAGTTCCAACTCTTTAGACAGATCGGCCACCGCTCTGAGCTACTTAACCCCTCCCCAAGGTCTTGAGGAGGGAATGTAGGGGACACGAGAAGAGGGTTCATTTATATATATTTTAGAAAAAGTTACTGTTTTCATCTATAAAAAAAACCTTTATTTTCTTTAGTTTATTTCGCCATTCTACTAAAGTATAAATGTTTTTCTTGAGCAGAATTGACTCAACTCATTTTATATTTCTATGCTCTACATAGACTACCCTTCAGAACTATTCGTATATTTACACTAATGAGGTTGAGATGAGGAAGGTAAAATGTATAAGAAATGTACCCACATTTACATAAGGAAGCAGGGAAAATCATTTAGAGCAAACCACGTCATTACACCCGGAATAATTTGAGCCCTGATATCCTTGTAACCGGCAAACTATAAAATACGAGACTTATGCCACTGTCCGCCTAAACACCGGTGAGAGTAATTACACTACTAATTAAAAATTATTGCTACGGGATGTGTAAAGTGTTTCACAAAATTCAATTCTTCGTCATCTTGTTTATGAAGGATAGTGCGATTACATGAAATAGAATGGAAAGCATTATATTAATAAAGGATGGGGGTGGTGCGACCAATTGTCTCGCCAAAACTTCAATGTTTTAATGATGTTTTTTTCCACGAATACATTTTAACTATATGGTTATTAACGACTTAATCTTGGAGGTAGGAATGAAGAGGATACGTTAGAGGGTGTGTACCTCTATTAGCATGTGATGGCGATGAAAAAATCACATAGATAGATAATATGTAGAAAACTATCCCAGAAGTAATTCAAACCTTGACGTCCACATGTGATTTATCGCTGTCCAAGCTAATATGAGCCCACTTTCCCTATAACACACCCCTCTCTCAGAATAAATTCATTAATAGCTTTGTTTTTGAACCTACTAATAAATAAATGCAAATAATAGTTAAACTCTATGAACAAAGATGATGCTTAGGAGAAACACAAAACTAGAGTACACTATGGCTGGTATTAAATGAAAATGCGTTGGGATTGGCGATGTTTAAAAATGTTTGTAGATTGAAATTTTTGAAGGGATTTGATGGACGTCTTTGCTTAAGCTTCGATAATTTACAGTCATTATGTGACATTAGCTTTTTTGTATTCGTATATATTAGTATATATATCAAATAAGTGTCTACGATTAATAGCCTATAACCTAATTATTATTTTCTAATTAAAAGAGGCTATAATCCATATGACATAAGTTTCTATATCGTGTACACCCGTGCCTATAGTCGTCATATGCATATATGAATACATAAATACGTACACACATACAGTATGCCATTGAAAGAACCTTACCTGATAGCTATAAAAGTAAATATAACTACTTTCACGTATTAATATGCCAGGTCATGTGATCTACAGCTGTCACTTTCGATATATCATATCAATACACATATGATAACATTAACAATATAATGGATTAAATACCAATGTTATTATTGTTAGTTACTGTTATAGCCGCATCCAGATATCATATTCTTTCAGTTGAAAAATGAAGCCTGGGCTAAGTCTCAGGTTCATTTCCCGTATCTAGGTGGCATTTTTTAATTTACAGAATTAATAAAATAGTAAAGTGTTGTTAAAAGCAAAATAATGTTTTGTTTATGTTTTCTAAAGGGGATTCCTACCAAAATCCTATGCACACACATTCACACATACAGTCACTTTGTAAAGCACGTAATAGAAAAAAAAACTAACTTAATTTGAGACAGTACACCCAAATATAGTGCCAGAAATGCTAGCATCTATACGCATCGGTAGTTGCTTGGTCTTAACGCGTCACCCTCGTGTTGATCTGGATTGCTGGGGAGGATGAGATCGGGGTTCGTATTCCGATTGGGTATATTGAGGGTTTTTTCTTAAATTATTTCCCACTCTCCTTCCAAGCAAATGTGGGCGTAATTTTCTAAGTAAATTACCTAATTCATGTATATTTCACTGGCATGATTAATGTATGGGTATTGCCCACGGGTAAGACGTGGAGGAAAAAAAAGTTGATATTTGGTTAGTATAAAATAATTAGAATCCCCACCTGTAATCGACTCAAAACTCTCTCCAACCATAAAACCACGGGGTCAAATCAATAGTGTTAATAAATTAAGGTGAATTGCTCTACGGGGGATAACGGGATTGACGTCAAACCTAGACGTTGTTACCCTTCCTTCTCGAGGGTCATTAAGAGCAGACACACGCCCATGCAATATAAAATATGTGTGTGTGTTTCATAGCTTGCGATATCGATCTGGCTCTGTGTTGACCACATCATCCCCCTTACCCCCCTACTCCCCTTATACCGGATTCGCGATCTTGGAACTGACCGGACTGTTGTTAGCACGCGACCACTCTTGCACGACTGGCTGGACTATGAGCCTTAACTCCCATTTTCACCGTCGCAGAACTGACCAGTGACGTAGGTACGCGTGAGATTTGAGGGCAGGGTCTGGTGCATTTTTCTTTGGAGATGGAGGAGGGCTACGGTAGCCTACATTCTTATTTGGAGGAGGGTTTTAGTACACTTCTATTTGTGAGGCAGATGTAGTACACCTCTATCCTTTGTGGGTGGAGATTTCTGGTACAATCCGCATTGGTGGCCGCATGGTCTATGCCTCTACTCTCGTAGCAAACTAGACTGCCGATGATGGAGAAATTAAGGTGCGGAGCTCGATCGGGTGTACTGAGGTTTTTTCCAAAATGTTTTTCCACTCTCCCTCCCCGCGAATGCGGGTTCACTTCCTCTATATTCAACTTTCCCAATTCCTAGCTCACTAACGTAATTAGTACTTAAGCGTATAACTCGAACAGGTAGTAAGACAATGTGCTGAGTAGTAATATTATTATTAAAATATTCTGTTGTGACCCCATCAAAACACGTCATTATTTGATAGAAGAAAGCTAGATATAGGTTTTTAACCTTTTGCTTTAATTTCAGAAGGACACGTTCTAGCATAAAGCGTCGTTGAACTTCTTTTTAAACTTTAAACTCAAAATTTAAACTTTTTAAACTTGTCAGAAACCTACTGGTAATTTTTTCCTACATTTGGTTGAAAATTATATTTAAAAATAACACACAGCCTCTTAAGCAATACGGGATTTCTAAACGTACGTAATTTATCTTAGTGCTCCAACATGTAGCACCCTTAAGTCGCTTAAGGTTCTGGGCACTTCGCCTATTTAGGGAGGCAATGGGTGAAGAAAGGGTTCTAGTACACTTCTCTTCTATGTGGTAGGGCAGTATGTTTAATGTTAGGAGGAATTTATATGGTTAAGTTAGCTTATGGGTCTGATTTTTTCTTCTTCTAGAAAATGTACGTTAAAAACCTCAATCAAGACAAAACCAAAACCTCCACGGTTTTCAACTTTACCATAATTCTAAATATTCTCTTTCAAAGGTTGCTGGTCTGTTTAGCGCTCTTAAGCACATTTAAGGACCTCCCCAGAAATATCACCTTATGCTTTATCCTAAATATATATTTAATAACCAGTGTTTGGCTTTCTCTCCCCTTCATGGTTAATATCGCTGGAATTATTAGAGCAGTGTTTCTCAAAGTGTGCTCCACGTACCACTGGTGGTTTAGCTGGATCGCAGGAAGTTTTACAATAATGATGAATTAAATAATATTGATCACATAGAATGCAAAATATTAAATATTCAAACTGATATCTAATTTCTTTTCTTGGTAGACAAGTCACAAAAAAAGAAAGTGTGTACCAACTTTAAGTCAACAAATCTGAGAAATTATTTATCAAAAATTATGATGCTTCAAATGTTAAAAATAATCAAACAACTACTTCTTAGTTAGATGTAATTATATGATTTTGCTTTTCAATATTTAATTTAATGAATTAATTTTAGTCTTGATTATATACTATAATCTTAGAATAGAAGTGCCTTAATATATATTTTTTATCCATATTTTCATTTCCCCCCTATACTTTACTCTGGGGTCCTCGTTGGTCCCTCTGTGCGCATAACTTCGATTTAGTGGTCCTCCATCACAAAAACTTTGAGACACACTTAAATATAGTGAACTCCGAACTACTTTCATCATGAATCATATGGATAAAGCGATTTTGTGCTTTCGGCCACGATAGAATGGCCCTTGAAAATGTTTATTAAAATAACTGTCAAAGAAATGTATTAAGGCAATGATTGATTAGTTAGTTACACAGTTAATAACACTTCATCAAAGCTGTACATTTTAAAGGGTTTTGCTCGTTTATAGTCAGATTGCCATAGTAAAACTTTATTTGACAATTCAAAGGCCAACATGGTAATAACATGGTAGGAAAGGTTTGATAATTACATAAGCTACTTTTATTTTTTAGCACCGCGTCTTACTACTCATTTAGATTATAAGCCTATGTATTAATTACAGTGTACCTTGGTGGTATTGGGGTAAAGTGCTCGCCTCAGGACCCGATGATCGTAGATTCAAACCCAGCTGGGGTCAACAGATTTTTCTTGAGTGCTAAAAATTCTAAGCACAACTTTTTTGGAGTGCAAGTAAAGCGTCGGTCCCATGTAGATTGTGGCATGTAAAAGAACTCTGGAAGGAAGGTGAAAATACCTTTCCTGGCAAAGTTGGTAGGCTCTTTCACTTTTGCTCATAGCAATTTTTCTATGCTGATATAATTAGTTTGTTCAGAAAGACCATGTTAAATACCCAAAATAAAAAATAAATATTAATTTGTTAGGAATTAGGAAGGTTGAATTTAAAAGAAGTATAATCGCATTTACGTGGAGGTAGAGTGTAAAACCATTTAAAAACCTCAATAAACCCGACCGGGATGTAGCCACGATCCCCCAGTCATCGGCAGTCTCGTCTATTGTGAGCGTAGCACCTTAGACCATGCGACCACCGAAGCGGGTCACAAAAGCTACTTAAACTAATTGTATATGTAAATTCATATTATGAGAATAGTAATTATATAATAACAATAATAATATAATAATAAACAGTAAAATGTTACAAATATTACGCCAAAATAAAATATTTTACTGTAGTATTTCATAAAAGGTCCTTTATACCAAGTTCTTACTTTTTTATATTAATACTACCCCTAATTTTGTTGACCCATTTTTAATTACACTAATAAGTTAGGAGAATTATGATGGTTTAATTTAGACAAAATGTAGCAACACTCGCGAGGAGGGAGATTGGAAAACTACGCACAGTACACCCGCTAGAGATTCAAACCCCCATATCCCCACCACCAGCACATCAGACTAGACGAACCTGAAATTTTGTCCGCGTGTCCACCGATGCGGATGTGTTTTTACTGATGCTGTCACTTTTGACAATTATTGGAGCTTTTGACAGCTATGACACAAATTTAGTCACATTGTGTCAATGTTGGCTGCTCTAAATTTTTAATTATTTTTTTGTATGACTATTTTAATACATTTACATGTGGTTTTAACTTACTACATACAAATAATTAATGTTAAGGAAATAAAAAAAATGTGGATAATCAGCATTATCATTAGAAAAAACACCCTGGGAGGTGTTCGAACTGTGACCTTTCATCAAGTTAAAGTCAAGTATGCTGGCGTTAATATAAACTCTTCTTATCTATTTTTTATTTTATTTAGCACCGCGTCTTACTACCCGTTCTGGTTATATGCTTAGGTACTAATTATTCTAATGGGCTAAGAATTGGGAAGGTTGAATTTAGAGGAAGCGGACCCGCATTTGCGTAGAGGGAGAGTGGAAAACCATTTGGGGAAAACCACTATTTCACCCAACCGAGATTCGAACCTCGATATCCACGTCCTCAGCAGTCTAGCTCAACATAAAACTAGCGCGTTAGCTCACTACGCCACCGAGGCGGGTAGCTATCTAATCCATGGGGATGTTATCAGTTTTAAGGACAATAGAATGTATTTTATAAACATGATCAATTTTACCTCAATGTAATCTGAGGGGATCGATCAAGCTCCTCCGGAGTCAGAGTCTAAAAGTATTATTTCTGCGCTCATCCATGCGGAACAGTTGGTAGTAGAGAATATTGTCGATCAGACAGTTTAAAAACCTTTCCAGGTAATTTAAAAAAAAAACACCTATATTTTCTCCTAAAGCCCATGAGATGTGTTCTGAAGCTTTTACTGATGACATATTGTGTCAATATTGACAGATGGAATCTATAATTGGCCTGAGATATAGGTGCCTACGCATTTTTTTCAACTTGATTTGATGGCCACATGGTATAAGGTGTCACACTCGCAATATAGTAGACTGCCGATGACGGGAAGATCAAGGATCGAATCCAAGTTGGATATACTGAGAGTAGATTTTACTAAATGGTTTTACACTCTTCCTCCATGAAAATTCGGCTACACTTCCTCTAAATTCAAACTTAATCATCCCTAACACATTAGCGTAGTTAGAACAAATGCGGATAGTTTTAATAGATAGTAAAATGGGGTACCAAGAAAAAAAATGTTTTTTTTATCAGAGTGTGAAATTATATTTACAAATCTCAGTAGTTGGCGAAATTAATCATAATATTATATCTCAGACTTTTGTGTGGATATAAGGTTGTTTAGAATAATATATTGACCAAGGGGGTAATGTACTTTACCGCATTGACCTCATACACCTACATCATGACCAATAGCAGGTCAGGGAACACCCTTGGCTTTCACAGTCACGAACATTATATAGGGTGGGTCACTCACTGGTCACCTACCAATGTATGAAAAACAGGGCTATAAAACCGAAATTATGTTTATTTGAGGGCAAAATTTACAGGTTTTTATTTTAGAAGTAAATCATCAATTTTTTTAAGAATGTACAGTAAATTTTAATACGTAATGAGTGTAAAATGGAGTTTTCATTAACTATTTGATAATAATACATGCGACATTATAGCTTTTTTTCCTTAATTTGTACATTATGCTGAAGAGTGGGAGATTGGGGTTCGAATCCCGGTCGGTTCTACTGAGGGTGGTTTTTCCTAAAATGATTTCCCTTTCATTTCGCGCAAATGTGAGTAGACCACCTCTAAATTGATTCCTTCCTCATCTCCACCCCATTAGAGTAGCTATCATATATGCGTACCTGAACGGGTACTAAGACACGATGATAATAAAAAAATAGCACATTGTCTGTAGCTATATTAATAAGTTCCTGTGGTCTTGTTAGTAAGAAGAATAACGGTCATGAAATTACTGAATTGATTCCGTGTCAGTTCTAATATAATATAGTTATATTTTATACTAGTTGAGGGGTTCGGGGTAAAAACATAATAACCTTTATAAATTTAGTTAGATGTGATATCTTCTATGAAATCCTTAAATATAGCTTACTTACCTACTCTGTGGCATTAGGAACAATGTCTTGGGATGATCACAGGGTATCATATGTAACTCATCATTATGTAACCTCCTCCACTCCCTAGTAGCCTCTCAGCTGGTGAGATTATAACAACAAACTGACCGAGTAATGGAAACTTGACCGACTCTAAAAACAACTTGTAGTTCAAGAAGTAACTTACCACGAATCACTGCTAACACATTTTTTTCATAAAATGAGGGCCATCATTTTTTTGCCCCGACCCCTTCAAATTCTCAAGCTATCATTAGCATTCTTTCTGTAAGATTTGAGGACTTTAAAAGATGACCATTGGTCCATGAAATATTACCTTTGTCCCGGACCGATTTTGCCCGAAATTTTGTCCCCGATTTGTTAAATAAATTAATATAATTTGAGACTATATCAATTTGATAAAAATGTATAATCATGTCAATTGCTCAAAAGTTTTTATACAAACTATTGTAACAATGCACAATATAATATCTTCTATTGCCGAGTACTTATAACTTATTATGACTTGTTTTCATAAATTTTTTTATTTATCTGTGCGTAGGATACTTTAATACACCTCACTTTGCTGATATTTATATAAATATATATGTGTGAATATATGTATTGCTACAGTTCATAAACCTAATTTATTGACACCGTCCAATAACACGAATATAAAAATAGCATGACCAGATAATGTAATATGTACCCAATGGAAAATATCTTCTTCACGTTCCATGAGTGAGACTAGAGTGGCCAAGAAAAAAAAAAGTCACACTAAGTGTGCCGTCCTAGTTAGGTTTATTTAGTAGGATAGTCATGGGAATAATCTTATCTAACCTTTCAAAGCGTTAATAAATCTACTTTCAAGCAATGTGCTTTGCAAATATGTCTTATGGCAGACAATATCATGTTTGGATACGCAAGGTTTTTTTTTTACAAATAGATCAACTATTTTTAGAGGCTCTTCTTATGGCGATCCGTCTGTGTACAGTATTTGTGTTCAGAAAGTATTTATTAAAATAAAAAAGAAAGCGTGTTCTATTTTTGAACAGCTCTTCACTGCCCACCATATTTGTTGTTTGACCTTCGTGGGGTAAGTGTCGATTGACCTTTTTCCTTGCGAGTCTATACAACTCTTTTGTTTGGTCGGTTCTGATGCTGCTTTCAAATAAAGGATCTTGCGATGAGCGATTTCACTCTTTAATACGCGGGACCTTTCTCTTAAAATGCCACGTGTTGTTTGCTGAAAGGCAGATGTACAATACTTAACGGGCTGTGAAAACTCTCAAAGCTTCTTCTTTGTTTTGCTAATGAGAAGCTGAGATGGTTTGTTTAGTGGTGTGTTTTGCCTTCATCGCCTACCTCACCAGCTCTTTATGGTTAATAATGAAGAGTGGTCTTGCTGTAGCCCACGTTTAAGTAATTATTTTTATAATGAACACACGAATTAAAAACAACATTAAAATGATGGATCACTTATTCTTGTACGACACTAGTAAGTCAATAAATTGACGAATCAAATTAACCTTTTCCTTTTTTTTTTTAATTTCTTCTAAAGGTTCAATTTTAACAGCAATGACTTTATTTGAAATTTAATTTCAAATACTTGTCTGTAATTTTAATCTAGACCGTATTTTTAAATTCAATTTATTTTGTTATCTCTAATGGTAAAACAAATTGAGACTATTGATGACTTTTTTAGTTTTCTCCTGGCTACATAAACTGTGTGTACTCTTACTGAAACCCATTCATCCATAAATACATAGATAAATAGATAGACAGATAGTAAGATAGGTAGATTTATAGATAGTGTTTATATATATATATATATATATATATATATA
The DNA here is from genome assembly GCA_902141385.1 of Timema californicum. Taxonomy (NCBI): domain Eukaryota; kingdom Metazoa; phylum Arthropoda; class Insecta; order Phasmatodea; family Timematidae; genus Timema; species Timema californicum. The sequence continues at coordinate 219,823 of CABFOW010000331.1, read as the reverse complement.
TATATATATATATATATATGTATA
>CABFOW010000331.1:163896-207818 GCA_902141385.1 Timema californicum | reverse complement strand
CCCCCCCCTCTTTTCTGTGTCGTGCCTTTCTATATTTAGTTTTACCTCTTTGACTAGGTTTATAAATATTTGTTCATGCCTTTTTTTTCACCCTTTTATTTCGTCGCAATGTGTGTCTGGTTATCAAACAAACCATCTCCAACAAGAAAGGGTCTGTTGAATCTTGCCACGTGTGTTGGCGGCGCTCATTAGAATGATGGGCCTGAGAGTAAAGCCCTAATCACTAAAAATAAAAACGATTTTGCTAGGAAGAATCATATGTAAGGCCTTTTATACTACCGGATTCCTACTATATAGATATAATTACAAAATTAAACGGTGTATTTCTTATAAAAGTATTTGTGTCTTCCTGCTCAATGCCTAAGCTGGTAGCTTATTGTGAGTACTTTAAAATTCGTATTACCTACATTCCCACAGCCCTGATTAGGTTGCTTCCTTAACACATTTTTAATTACTTCAAGAGATATTTAATATTTAAAAAATTATATTTGGCATTTCCTGTTAAGGTACTTCCCCCCCTGCCCACCCCCCCGAGCCACCTCAGGTAAAATCCCCTCCAAATGAATGTCTTGTTAAGTAAGAGTCATGGCCCTAATACCATCTTTGGCCGACGACGATGGTATATATGATCGAACCCTGCACAGTGCACACACACAAGGTAACTCCTGAGGGTGTTGTCACATACTAACACGGACCTGCGGCCGCTTCAGACGATTGGCCATGAATTATTCACTACTGCCGTGTCCTTGGGGAGTTCCGAACAAAATGGCAGCATTGTCTCTATCTCGTGAGTCGTGCCCGATGAATTGGCACGTCTGGCTCGCTGCGAGAGTGTTTTCGTTTCCTGGCACTTTGTGCCACTGTCCTCCATGGTTGTTCCCTACTGGCGCTGTAATCACAATCCTTAAGAGCAAAGTACTGGTTTGACAGTTTTACTGACGACTACAAGGATCTCTGGTTTGATCACACGTGGGGCCTAAAGTAGTTAAGTACTTTTTAATACATCCCTCCCACCCCCACCCCCTAAATTTGCAGTCTTTTACATGAACAAACTGAACGGACTGATTATGTCGTCAAACTACTTACATACTATTTTAAATCTTTAACAAGACACAACACCCAGTCCCCTGACTGTCAATTCATCACTTTAAAAGGGAAAGCCCCAATTTCACCAATGATTGAATTTTAGGTCATGCCGGGAATTGAAGCCGTAACCTTTAGTTTAGTTGACATTTGCGCTACCTACCGAGCTAAGGTGTCAATATTTTTGAACAGTAAAATTTCTGGTGGTTTTTATGGTTGATATTTGTCTAGTCTTAGGTTTAATGTACTAGGCTGTTAGTTTGCCAGTTTTTTGTTGATATAATCTGTCTATTTGCCAGTTTTGTGTTGATATAATCTGTTAGTTTGCCAGTTTTGTGTTGATATAGTCTGTCTATTTGCCAGTTTTTGTGTTGATATAGTCTGCTAGTTTGCCAGTTTTGTGTTGATATAATCTGCTAGTTTGCCAGTTTTGTGTTGATATAATCTGCTAGTGTGCCAGTTTTGTGTTGATATAATCTGTTTGTTTAGAAGTGTACTCGCAATTTAAACTGGTCATGCTTACCTTGCTTGGTTCAAGGCCATTTCAAGAGTTGGGGGGATAGAGTTCGGTGTTCAAACCCTCTCCCGTAGATTTTTTTTTATCGCTACGTCTTACTATACGCATATGTGATAATTACTTTAATGAGGTAGGGATGAAAAAGAAAGCATTTTATAAGTAATATAACCCTACTTTCTTGGAAGGAGAGTGGGAAACCATTTAGGAAAACCACCCTTAGCAGACCTAACCGGGCTTCGAGCCTTGATCTCCCCATCACCTGAAGACCATTCGGTCACTGAATAGGGTTAAAGTATTGTTAATATTGTATATTTGTATCCCTCGTCAATCCATATTACCTACAACCCTAATCATGTTTCAAAACAATTACTTGATATCTTCCATCGTCAAGGGTCATGTCAAGGACAATTCCCCCCTGCTCTCATCCTGCCGCCCCCCCCCCTTAAACCCAGTTGTTTCAACTTGAATTTGGTTGAAATGTGTGCATTATTAAATTCAAACAAAAATATGTCTCGTTGCGCCATGGCATCGCATTTGCTTAAAATTGAAATATTAATTGAGAAACTTTTGTACTTTCGCTACAATTTCGTACAGATCACACCATAACCGCTCCATTATTGCAAACCAGGACCATTTCAAGGGTATCTTGAATTTTTGTCTGATTGAATGGTGAATACAGATGCTACTAACGGATTCGTGTAAGGGGGGTATATTTATGGTGGTATGTAGGGGGTTGCAAGAAAAGATCAATGTTTTTATATCAAAACATTGTTTTGGTAAAAATAAGTCAAATATTTATTCAGAACAAACATAGAATTTAATTTTCTTCACATTGTGATATTAACAGATCTTGAATATCTGTCAAGGTTATCCTGGAATTTAATGACAAATTTTTCTGTTCACTTAAAATGTTTGTTATCTAAAGCCGCTATACTCATAACAGATATTCATGAATTGTTGAGATTATGTGAAGAAAATTAAACTCTTAAGTTTCTGTTGGAGCAATATTTTATTTATTTTTGCCAAAAAAAAAGGAGGGGGGGGGGAGTTTTGCTGCTCATAAAAACTTCAAAAACACTTTATCTTTCTCGCGTCCCCTAAACTCCCACCTTAAGGGGTTGGACTCAGATAAAGTCCACCCAAACTAGCCTGGGGATAGGCTGGGAAAACTACAGTAAAAATCACATAATAAAAACCTGGATGGCATTCGAACTTTTATCAGCGATACATATTTTTAAACTTCGTCTTTCTCATTATAGTACCTCATATTTATAAGGGATTGATAAATTGCACGCTGAAACTATATTTAATGAATACACAAATCAACTGGTTGCTGGCTCTATTTCAATATAAACTCCCCACTCCAGTTCGTAATGAATCCCCTCCCTTTGAGCAATAAGCCCAGTAGTGTGTGCAGGATGCCTGGATGTATACATTACCCCTAGCCCGCATTATTAACTGATGTAAGCCACTATTGAGTTGGATCTGTGTGTAATAATATCACAGAGCTTGGATTAGTTTGGCAATAATTGGTCGAGCTTGTCTATAATTTACTACTGATAACTCGCTCTAACGAAGGTGCAACACGTGCATTCTCACTGGCCGGCAAAAATGTACGAAATTGAAATATAATACGAACGATATTTATTTATAAAAATAAATATTTTAAATTTATTTCTTCCAAATCCCCTAAAAATAAAATAATTTTCAACACTTGTTAAGCCAGAAGTCCATACTGTGTTCTTGAATGTGGATCACGGTGTTGATTTTACGTAGGACCCGGATTTTGATTATATTTAATCGTTTTTCTGGTTTGTCACATACAATACTCATTAATGTATCAACTTTGCTCATGATCCTCTCGTTGTAGAAATGTATGTAGGTCTTTTTGTCATTTTTTAATTTTAGGTCATATTTTCTTGGTTTGTGTCTCTATCTTTTTTTCGTCATTTTTAAGCATTTTATGGGATTTTAGAGTCTTTTTAGGCATTTTTGAGTCATTTTAAGGCATTTATGTTGAATAAGTATTTTTGAATAATATACATATTTTATAAATATATAAACGCTCAAACATAAATTCATTCAACAATCAATTTTTGGAACACACTGATAATAAATGCAATTAACTTTGTATTCTCTTTGCTTGTTTGGTTGTAAAATACCCATTCCTGGTAAGTAACTGCAACATATTATTATTATTGTTATTATTATTATTATTATTATTATTATTATTATTAGCACCGCGTCCTACTACCCGTCCGGGTTATACGTACTTACGCTAATGTGTAATGGTAGGGTGATAGTGAGATGAAATGAAGGACCTACAGTTTAACGTGGAATCCGAACCATGGTGGAGGCCTGGTATTCCCCACATTCACAAGATGTCTTGTCAGAGGTGAAGGAAGGGTAACTGCAACATAGCTAGAGAGGGTTACGTTAGGATGGGGTGACTATTATTTATAATGCAGAGATTTGTAAATCAATTTTATATTTAGTAAAATGTAAGAGTTTCGTTTTTAAAGGCTTTCGATTACATTTTACATCTGTAAGGTGCGTGTTTTATTTATTCGTGTGCATTTTTTACGAGTTTTGGCTAATATTTTTAGCTCATCAAAATCCAGGCCCTGATGTTAAGTGTATATATTTATTGTTTTGCTTGCTTTACAGAAATACAGTAGTACAGTGATTATTAAATTATGCATTTTATTGTATGGATTTAGAACATTGTTTAAACTCTTTTTTCTTCGCACAGTATCTTACTACCAGTTTGCGTTATATGTTTATGTACTAATTACGCTAGTTGTTTTAGGGATTAGTAAAGCTATATTTATAGGAAGTGTACCTGCATTTGCGTTAAGGGAAAGTGTAAAACCATTTTGGAAAAACCTCCCTCACTACTCTATACCTAGATTCGAAATTCAATCTCCCCGTCATAGGCAGTCTAGTCTACTGCGAGAGTAGTGCGTTAGACCACGCGGCCACCGAGGTGGGTATGTTTTAACCTAAAACTACATGTTATGTCCGATAAATGAAACAAACTATCAGGCACCTACTATCAAAAATTAAAATAGGAAAAATAACGCCATATTATTAAGAAAAAACACATCTGGGCTTTGTACAAATATCTTAAAACTAAAATAGCTGATGCCGTGCAAGAGAAAATAAGCAAAACCATCATAACCGAACGTAACAAATTTTAAAATGTTAAGTGTTAATTTGAGGAGACGCACTCGTATGTTCTAATGTTCCTTAGAGATGAGCATGAGAGCAAATATCATCAATCATCAATTGGTGACACCATGATGTTGACTGAATTGTAGTGATGGATTGTCGCATTTCGAGAAGCTCAATAAAACATGGGGAAAAACAGTATTTTAATTAGTATGTGAAATTGAAATCTCGGACCCGATATGGGGTTTTAGAGTTGCGTATGGAGACACTATACTCTCTTAGGAGCTGGAGGAGAGTTAATTTGAGATGTAATGGGCCGGCAAGATATGATATTGCACGGGGTGCAAACATTCCACTGTGATAGAATATACAATAATAATATTGTGGTCCAAACTCTTAACATCATATCAGTCAAAGTCTTTGTAAACTTTATCGCAATTTTTGTTAAATCCTACGGTCTTAAATTATGTTTCCATAACTTTTTTATTACTCCCCATCTTATTGCCTGCATATTTACACTAATAGGTTAAGAAAGGAAGTAGGCAGAATTTAAAAGGAAAGTACTATCATTTTCACCTAAGAGATTGATAATGCCTCAGCACACTTTACTGGGATTCATACCCCGAACTTCACGTCGCAGTCAAACCAGATGAAGTTGACGTCTTTTTCCGCGTGTCCACTGGTGTGTGTGTTGGTGTTGGCTTACTTAATCTATATTCCTTACAGTTAAATGGGGGATTTTAGGGAACTCAGTGGTAATAACAGTTCTTGAATATCGGTCAAGGATGTCGTAGAGTTTCATAACAACTTTTTTTATCTTCATTTAAAACGTTTGTCATCTAATGTCGCCATACTCATGACATATTTTACAACTGTTGATATCATCACGTAAAGAAAATTAAACTCTATGATTCTACTGGAGCAACATTATATTTATTTATGTGAAAAAAAGTATTGCTCTAATAAACTGCAAATACACTGACCATAACTTGCGTTCTATACTCTCCCAACTTAGAAGCAAAGAGTATCAATAACTTCTTTAAACAAGACTTTTAAAGGCTTAATTTGAGAGGAAATGAATGTGAAGGAAGAAAAACTATAGCATTATTCGCCTGGAAGGAGAATGAATTCAATCCCCAGAGAGTAGGCTTGATATCGAGCCCCTTCCTTTAAATTCAAAATCGATCTAAATTATTCATGCATTCAAATCTTTCGTAACTTTAATTTTGTAATTACTGAGTGGAAAATGTTGAGTATCCGAAGAAAATGGGTCGTTGGTAATGTTTTAGTAGATACTATTTTCACTTTATATTAATAATAAATAAACTCTAGCCTATGTGTACATTTGTGTGTGGTAAGTTTAGGTGAGAGGTAATTAGACCCGCAGGCTGTTTGGCATACTGGTAAACAGGGAATTATCTGAAAAATCAAGGAAAGCTCGTAAGATTTTATGAAATGGTTTAATTTTTTTGCAAACTCAATCACTAGATTGAAACAACTATTTCAAAATAAAGTTCGATACACTTTCATTATAATAATATTTCTCCTCTCCCTTTTTAACTTAATAAACACTGACTTAACATGAAAAAGTTTTTATGAACTTTTTAGGAAATATAAATTTTGCAAAGAAATTTTAAAAGATTTTGCTTATTTTTGGTTTATTATAAAACGGGGAATATTAAGACTGGAAATGCTAGAAAAGTGGGTAAGTTTTAAATATGGTTTTGTAGACAAATTTTACCCTACTCTAGGACTAGGATCGCCACTGTTTTGTCCAAGCAGGTTATACTGATGAATATCCCCCTTACACATACACACACAATGGGGATTATTTGATTCATTCGGACTAATACGGTCGCAGATAGTTAAACAAATGTAGCCTCTTCATATACGGCCAAATAGTGTACAGTAGCCTCATGTCTTCTTTGGTGCTGAGTAACAGCTCACAGCTGACAGATAAAGGCTTTGAAAAGTTACCAGGCTAAATTATGTATCCCTACGCCGAACCATATGATCTGCAAAAACATGTGTTTAGCAGCTGTCCCTTCTGACAGTCAAAATTTAGGTATATACCTAAATTATGACTGTCAGAAGTTAGCTGTGAACTGTCAGTCAGCACCAAAGAAGCCATGGGGCTACTGTAAGTCGCTGAAGCCAACATTTCCATGCAACTTGTGTATGTTGGCAAGAAAGATCCGAGGCAGGTAATTAACGCCCTCGCCATATTGTAAGTATTGTTGTGGGAACTATCTACCTTTCGCTCGACACCCCCAAGAAGTCGCCCTCCTCTCCTCTCCCACTTCCTGCCAGTCTTTTTCGCTTTTCCGAGTCCTGAACGACTAGTTAGCTCTCTTCGCTAGCCTTGGACGCCAATTTACTCTGCATACACTTATCATACATTACTCTGAGTATGTACTACACACTGTACTTATCGTTTCCCAATTAGAAAAAAATATTTTCCTATTTTTATGTCGAGCTCGTTCCGTAGTCTTCTTTGACGGTCGTGTAGATTGTTAGACAATATACACCCAGATCTTGACTTCATAAAAATAATTGGAGGACATTTTAAGGTTTTTAGTGCTTTCTCTTGCGGAACAATTTTATTTTAAATGAGTTTTTTGCGGGAGTGGGGGAAGGGGGTAGAGAAGGAGATCAGGGGTGCGCGCACTCCAATTATATAATTGACTGTCAGTTGACGACTAGTAATAGTATGTGGAATAAAAGACTAGTATGCGCAGGGTAACATTTTTTTGAAAATTTCTTTATCACTCACTGTGAAAGAGACCATAAAACCACTTCAAAATAAACTTACCAATACAGCGGGGGACGTGTGTATTATTATTTTCAATGAATTATAATCCTTGAAAGAGTTTATCTTTATAAAAATTCACACAATATAGTAATAAATTACATGGCAAAATAAAAGCTGGGTAAGAAATCCCTGATATTCTTAGCTAAGTTAAAGCGAGAGCTTATGCACCTGTTAAAAAACAGTAAAAAGTCAAAGCCAAATAGGCACACGCTGAATTCTGTTGCTTTTGGTATTGGCAAGTAAAACAGTTAACGGTGTATATAAACACCAAACCATTGAAATATATTATAGAACGCTACATTTTGTTAAAGATATAAAATCACTGAATAAAGTTTCCTGCCATATTTCTCCTGATCTAACACCAGCACAAGTCTAAGTCTATTTAGAATTACATATTATTATTATAGGAATTGTTCAGAATTCTGGTAACAATTTGGTAAAATCTTTTCTTAATTACATGTTTTTAAATTGAGTCATTTGGCTTGTCCGTGTGGCTAGCTTTGCAGGTAGTTAGTGCTATTGTTCACTACAAAGTTCGCAAAGGATAGTATATATTGCATTGCTCTTTAAGAATAATATAAACTGCAGTGCTCACCAAAGATAATAGACAAGCAATGCTCGTTTCTACCATGTTTCCAAACCTTTCTCTTTTTAGGTGACTGCAGCGCAGGTATTACAAGTTCCACGGAAATAAGTAATCTGCCTACTTCGATCAACGCTGATTGGCTGCATCTGGTACACATAGGCATTCTGCTCTCCTCGAGTTAACTTCTTTAAAATATATATATATATATATATATATATCACCATAAATGCCGATGGGATATTTAAATATTTAGAAAAAATATTTTCTTAATAATAAATTATTGACCTCCAAACGTTGTGAACATTTCTGAAAATTAAAATATTATCAAGACCTAAAAGGCTTTTTGAAAGCTTAGAAAATATAGTGAAATATTTAAGCTAGATCAATCCTTACGCTGTCACTATTAATAAAATAACAATTCACAAAACAAAACTCCAAGCTATAGTGTGAGCGATGCTTGTTGATTAGATGTGCCTTTTTAAAATTGTGAACTGAAAGAGTAATTACAATTGATACATTATTCGAATTATGTATTATTGTGTATGTCTACTGTAGCATTTTAGGCTTATATCATTGAGGTCGTATTGGACACACACCCTGCCATAAAATTAGTTAACCTCGTATCAAGATGCGCGTTTTTTTGTATTACTCTGCGCGTCTTACTGCCCGTACGTTTGATGGGAGATTTGGAAACCATGTAGGAAAAAGGTACTTTAATACACCCAGCCAGAATTCAAACCACAGCCTATTTGTCACTGAAAAACAATGCAATAATAAATTGACGCCCTTGTTCAAATAAACACCGATGTGGGCATTAAAAAAAACCCAATTTTAGCAGCATTTGCCTGAAAAAAGAATGAGTTAATCATAAGCTGAGTGAACTAGGAATAGTGTAGCCTGTCATGACCAAACCCCGCACCTTGGCTTCTTCTATTTAAGTCAAGAATGCCTGTGTTTTGCCTAACTTCAGCAGTCGCAAATTATTCCTTGGACGTGTAACGCAAGTCACGTATCTTTCTGGCCTTTTAAAATTCAGTTCGCTTTCTGGACGTCAAGTTCTTTGTTTTACAAGATATAGTAGTTGACGTCAGAAAGTTTCGCAATTTTTTCCCTTCGGAAATGTATTTTCACATAAAACACCCATTGTATCAAAAAACCATCGTCAGTTTTCCCACCAGAGTCGGTAACTTTTCGGAATAGCTGCATGGGTGACTTAACATTTCACTGTCGACATATTTGGGTAAAGGTTATTTATTCAAGAATACCTGCTTTGAAGAATATTTTAGAAAATACAACACTTATTGTAGAATAACAAAAATTATTTATATATTTTGCTTTTAGCTCTTGGGATCAACACCATCTTTAAAAAGCTGCACAACATATCATCCCACGACGTATAGATGAATGTAGATTTAGTAATTTTAAAATGTGGAAAAAAAAAAGTTTTCAAATGAATAGAATGTTTATTGAGCAGCACGAAAGCTACAATTTGTTTTGCCTTCACCGTTCAGGTTTGCAAATATGGTAAATATTATAAATTGATCCTAAGCAGGTTATCAAATAGACCACAGATACCTCACAGGAGAAACCTTAAGCCACAGATATGGTTTTAATGAAAACAATCTTAACCAATAGTTTATGTAGCTTAATTAAATAAATTTTAGTCAGAAGGGTATATAATTCAGGTGATGCTTAGAGTGCGTGCGTGTAATGCACGCAACTTATATATTGTTTGTTGAGTTACATGATGTTCACGCGCTGCTGAGGGTTAGATGAGGCGATAAAGAGTTCTTGCGGTAGTCGAGGTCATCTTGTTTACAGGTGAAGCTTTGTAAGACATTGATCTAAACATTCTCGTCCACGCTTTATTATAGAATCTCCCTCACACTGCCCATCGTTACTTTTTTTTTGGGTGTGTACCTCTCCTCATATGTTAAATGGTGTTGTGACACTGTACAGCACGTGTTTACTTTAAAAAAGGACAAAACTGAAACTCAAACAGTATAAACGAATCAGGTTCCAGTTTACTAAATGGAGGAAGATGCGGTTTTATATACCTATGTTTTATTAATACCCGGTTAAGGCACGGAATCCGAGTGAAATAGTATGTCTGATATCATGTATTATTTTTAAATGTTAATTCTAATCGGGGATAAATTGATAAATAAGATCTCATCTTTAACCTTATAACTAAAAATGTAAGTGACCCCACCACCAAAACATATGTAAATATGATTGGAACGAGGCATACACTTTGAGAAACCAATTTTCACGTAATCAGATTTATTTATGCGGTTAAGACAAGTATTTTCGTAAAAATATTTCTCCGGTTTGTAGATAAATCCCCTTTTTAATTCTCATGTATGTATATGCGTTAACCTCTCATTTATATCCTTCATATGTTTGATTTCATTTGTAGACCTTCTGCAAATATCGTTATATGTTGGTCTTTTATTTATCTTATACTTCAAGATTCACATAATTTAAAAAACTCGTAACATTTGAAGTGTATTTTTTTAATAATGTGGGGGTGAAAATGAGTAATATACTTTTGAAGGTTTTATAATATTTATAAAAAAGAAAAACTGCCTGAAACATTTGGCGAAGTCGTCACACCCTAACACTACCAAACCACTTGCCATATAATATAATGACAGAATATTCCATTCATTGACCTAGTCACCTTGGTATGAAGCACGACATTTCAATCAAGGACTTCCTTCATCTCTAAATGTGTTTCAAACGCGAGTTTTATTGTGTTTTACAGCTACGCCTCTTCTTTATGTCGGGAGATAGGGATAACAGCGTGCTTACCTTGTCCTTGCTCGTTCGCGCACAATAACTGAGCTAGCAGCAGGTTATGACACATTTGCAGTGCACGCCCTTTTTCCTACTAGTATGAGTAGATTGCAAGGTGTGATATCGTGGCATTGTCCTGGCGATCTTGATTAAAAGTATTGGCGAGGCGATTGTCTGCATTCGCAGGCTTGGGAATCAACACCATTCGCCATTCAGCTATACCCTGATTTTGGTTGGAAGAACAGTTGAGAAAACTCAAACATAATTCTTTGCGGTCAACATTGATATAATTTTACTATATTATTTGTGCTACTTTTTATATAAATTGATAATATCTATCAAAAGTGACAGCTATATAAAAAATGACTTGATGTATTAATATAGTAAAATTGTTTAAGTAATTTTAGTAACTAAATTCTACTGTTCTTCCCGACAAAANGGGGGGGGGGGGGGGGGGGGCTTATATGGTTTTTATATGGCTTAAGAAAGTTTTCGAGTCACGAAGCAAAACAATTTCTTTGCCAAAATCAGAATATGTGTTTCAATATAGTGGATCATTATCACAACTTTTCCTTTTGTTTTTACGTTTAACGCAAAGATTAAATCACATGGAGAGAAATAAACCAAAGATTTCCGGGCTGAGATTCCAATCTCGACTTCTCCGTTACCTGCAATTCCGATTATCGCAAGCCTGGAGCCCCCGGTATAGACTTAGCAAACTTGGCCATCTATTTTGATAGAGTTAACATACATACTGCATGGGGTATTCATTAAGTTAAAGCATCTATTATTAACACAATCAAGCGTTGCCATTTTTTAGGAGATGGGAAATAAAACAATTAAAGTACTGCATTTTGAACATTAATATTACTTTACTTCTTTACTAGCTAACCCATGCGCAAATTGCTCAATACTCCGGTAAAACTAGAAAAAAAAAATACGGAAAAGGGGACTGGAAAGGAGTAGGGACATTTTTCTGTTGATGCGTCTAGTGTCGAGGGGGATTTTTTCGTGTAAGGTATCAGAAATAGACCCCATCCGAAGACGGGATCTCCCATATAACTTCGGCGATTCCAGAGGTGAGGTTGGGACACTAGAGGGGATATGAGGGGGGGGGTAGGTAAAGTCTCAACGGGTATCCCCCACCAGAAGCTGGGCCCCATACTCCAGTAGTTATGAATATGCGTTTGGAAAGGGGGGTAGATGGGGTGACCTTTTTGACTTTTGGTAAAAACTGTAATTTTATTAGAAGTTGTTCGTCTTCAGGTCCACACATTTTTATGAATGTCTTAATTTGTCAATTTATATTCATAAAATAGGTTGATATCGGGTCTGACAAGAATATACACTTTCGTATTAAAGAGATCTATAATATATTATCAGCGTCTTTGTAACGCTATGTCGCAGTTTAAACTACTCTCAAAACGTGACGAGGCCCGTAGGTCAGTGGTATACAGGGTAATAAATAGGCGACTACTATTTTGCATGCGTGCAGGATGTCCACTGTCCACCACAATCCTCTAGTGAACCGAGTGGCAGACGCTAGTCGCCAAGATTTCCCTCGTGCTTGCCTACACTACTTCCCTTCACCAATAAGATTATCTCATTTGTTTTTTTTTTAAATATCTTAAAAAGCGAAAATGATTTTGATAGTGAATATTACAACGTTTTAATATTTTAATTCAACGCACTCGATAATTTTTAATGATGAAAGCTACAATTAAAATAGGATAAAGTTATGGAGCAATTCCAAAAAGATTAAACATGTATGAAGGTACTTTATTTTCTGATATTTTTTTACCTGCAGGATCAGTTCAGTGGTTATCACTTCTGACTCAGACTTAAGGTTGGAGTGTAGGGAACGAAGGGCAGTATTTTTGGTAGTTTTTATATCAGAACTTTTTTTTTTGCGAAAAAAGTTTGATAGTAAAACATCTATTAAAATAATAATAAATATCCAGTAGAAACATTGAATTTAAATTTCTTCACATGGTGACCTCAACAGTTCTTGAATTTTGGTCAAAGGTGTCCTGGAATTTAGTGGCAACTTTTTCTGTTCCTTAAAAACGTTTCTCATATAATGCCGCTATGTTCATGACAAGTATTCAAGAACTGTTGAGGTCATGTGAATAAAATTAAACTTTATGTTTGTACTGGAGCAATATTTGATTTGTTTTGGCCAAAAAACTATTTTGCTATAAAAACTGCATTCCCTACAGTCCTACCTTAAAGAGGCTAAGTTTCGTCCCGTGGGTCAGGGATTTGTTCTAAACACGGCCGTGTGTGCTCAGACTGATTGTTCACATTTTGATCCTCATTCGGCAGACTCCATACGATTGATGGTTAGTTTTCAGTTTTATACAATTTTATCTTCCTCTTACCATATCCTTTAATTGTGCAGTTGGTGAATAGCTCGAACGGCCATTAATATGGACAACATTAAAAATAAATTTAATTTTAAAGGTTTCCAACGATAAAAATTTGTTTATAGCTATAATCTTCATTTATAACACTACTCTATTATATCCAAATTTTTTTCGGTGTGGTCTAAATTACCCAGGGTATCCACATTTTGTAAATTATATATGTTTCATGTTTTGTGGCTAAAAGTAACATAAAAGCCCTACTGTTATTAGCATGTCTCACTAATATGAATTTTGTACACATAAAATAAAATATACTGAAATTTGCAAGGTTATTTTCAACGGACTTTGATCAAATATGAGACTTAAATACCTAATCTGATTTGGATGGCTTCCGGTTTGAAATCCTTGATGTTGCCCTTTCACCCTATGTATATATGATCGTGATTAATAAGGATATGGTGATGTGAAATAAATATATGGATCTGACATGTACGCACTGTCTACCCTGACAGATAGCGGTCTTATTGACTGATTAGTTACTACAAAATGCCCCTACCTTGTAAGACACACCATAATGGAACTGGCAAAATAAGCTTGTTACCTTTCAGGGTAGACTAAGGGTACATTCATATATTATAGCGTGGCTGTTAACTTTTATTATTATAGGTTTAAAGTCGCATCGACACAACTAACTCGTCAGAACGTGAAAACTGTTACGAAAACATTTGGAGATAACCAATCAGGTTCTTTTTTCATTACTTTAATGGCTTAAAATAACATGTCAAATGTTCATTACTATTTATAAGGATTGATTATGTAAAGGAAACAGTAGATTTTAAAATAATAAAAAAACCGTTTACGGTGCTTTAAGAACTTTATTAACGTAACTCAAATTTAACTCTTGTTGGGAACGAGCACTTTGAATACGTAGCCACTAAGACTGATAAAAAAGTATTTTAATGGAATATTATATTCTCTTGATTATAGTTACTGTGGTTGAAATCTAATAGAGCTTTGGTAATGTCCTTGAGGCTGCCCGCAGGTAGATAGCTCGTATGTTTTATGTCATAAAACGTGTCATGATATGATACGAGGTGTAAATGTGTTTAGTAATATATGTAGGTCTACATACACATTGCTCATCCATATACTAGGTGCTGCATGACAAGTAGGATATATTTCTCATTATTTCTCTCTCCTCTTTTAAAATATATACTCCCTCCCACTCAAAACATCCTAAAATATTATTATTATTATTATTATTATTATTATTATTAGCACCGCGTCTTACTACCCGTTCGGGTTATACGCACTTACGCTAATGTGTAATGATAGGGTGATTGTGAGATGAAATGGAGGACCTACAGTTTAACGTGGAATCCGAACCACGGTGGAGGCCTGGCATTCCTCACATTCACAAGATTTCTTGTTAGAGGTGAAGGAAGGGTTTGGTAATCAGATAAATCTTTGCCGGGACCGCGGATTGAACCCCGGCCGCCAGCATAGAAGTCTGACACCTTACCCCTAGACCGCCAGGTCACCGACCTAAAAATAATAAAACCCTTATTTCGATAGCTACTAACTACATCTTCACTATTTTTATCACTGCCTCTTACTACATGTTCAGGTATTACTAATTTACGTTAGTGGGTTCAGGCCAAGGGAGGTTGAATTTAGAGGAAGTATAACAGAGTTGGCGTGGAGGGATAGTGGAAAATCATTTTGGTAACGCTACTCTTCAGTACACCCAACCGGGATTTGAACCCCGATCTCCCCGTCATCCGTCATCGGCAGTCTAGTCCAACATGATGTCTTACACCATGCGGTCACCAAAGGAGGTTAAATACTCCCATGATATAGTTTAAAGTTAAATGTTTTACAAACTGTTTTAAAACTTATCTTTTTCCTCCAGTGCTTCATGTCTTACTACTCGTCCGATACATTTGCATATTTACACTTTAAGAATAGTGATGAGGACGGTAGAATTTAGAGGAAATGTAACAGTATTCACGTGCAGGAAGAGCGATAAACACTTGGGTAAAAAAAACACCTTTGATACACCCGAGCGGAATTTGAAATCGAACTCTCGCTTCACTGGCGAACGAAATACTCAACGAAACTGACGTCTTTATCGACGTGCTCCCCGGTGCGGATTCCATATTAACTTATCCTAATCCTAATCCTAATCCTAAGTGGACACAAACATTACACGAAACAGACTTTATTTGAAATATCAAATTTCAAAATTCATTTCATAGAAAAAATATTAATATCCATATTAATTTCCCTTTTAAACTATTTTACTTCCCATTTAGTTGCGATTTGAAAATATTTTTATGCGATTGTATTTTGAAATACCTTACTATATAAACACCGGAAATTAACTGGTTGCGAATTGATTTTTTTTTTAATCTAATCAATTAACACGATTAGGACGAGATTACAGAAGCGCTAAATTAGTGAGGATTTCACCAGAACGCGAGGATTACTTTTAATCTGTGAGTTTTCTACTTCTCTGTGCTAGTACCCTGCTTACGCCCGATCTTTTTCGACACCTCTTCGCTCGCTAATGAGATAGCGTGATGGTATATGGCTTACCATGATTCTTTGAAAAATTGAGTACAACAGAAAAGTCTTTTCTTGATCCTATGAGGGTTTTTTAGTTTACTGACAACAAACAAATAAACAAACAATCGAATGTACAGACATTCCTAAAGAGTTTTATTATATTTGCTCGTGTGGATTTGTTTTTTAGTAAATCCTTTCCACAATTTGGAGTTGTGTGCGTTGAAACTTACAGTTAGCTCCTTGTACACCCATCATTGGTCATGTGGCCCAAAGCGTCTGGCTCGAAATATAGTGGTTTGCTGGTAACGGAGAGGTCGGGTTTCACTCCCAGCCAGATGTACTGATTTTTTTTTCCTAAATATTTTCCCCTCCGCTTACACGTAAATGTGGGTACACTTGCTTTTTAATTTTAACTTCCTCATACTTAAATCATTATTATAAAGAGAATTGAATAGTGAGATGCGAGTACAAGGGTTCGGGTGAAAAGGGGTAGGGGGTGTTAGTGTCACTTTACTGACAAAAATTGCTTTATAGCAATATAATAATTTGATGGAGGAGTATGAGAAGTTGAAAATTTTAGAAAAAAAACCCCATAACATTCGCGTAAAGGGTAGGAAGCCCTAGTGGAGGAAAATCCATCTCCGTTGCACCCGACCTACGATTCAAACCTTGACCCCCCGGATCATAGTCAAGTACACCACTGCTGCTGGAAAACCGAGAGGACCGGGAAAACAAAGGAAATTTCGCAAAATCTAGTAAAAATACTGTTATATTTGTTAATTTGTGATATTTACCTGAATGCTTTAATACTAGGTCTTTGACTTGATGAAAAACCGAACTGAAGACTTAAGCACATTTTCAAACATGTTTTATTATTCCTTAGACAAGAGTTGTGAAACTATAGATTGATATATCTTCCTATAGATCTTAAATAATTATGTTTTAAACTTGATGACGTCACACTCATCAGTTTGATGAAAAATAAAATTTTATTACTATTTTCTTCACTCTAAACTGCTTGGAAATGAGGGGAATTTCATCTGGGGAAACTGTCAAACACAAGGAATGTGGTAGTAAGAAAACAGTGGCAGTACTATAAATCATTCTTCTGATTTCTTTGATCCAGCCCAGGGGCTTTAGCTTTGGAAAATGTCACCTCCAAAATTTACTATTTTCAAACAAACTGCAGCCTTCCATATTGAAAGTAGTTCTGTGATCCGCCTTGTGCGACTCCATTTGCTATTTAAGACTGCAAGCCGTAGAGCATTGTGCGCATGGCTGGAAAAGTCCTTGGTTTGCCCGCCACGATCCTAATTGCCATTCCAAGGCCATCGTTACCACCGAGCAGTTGTGGCAGACGGTTGCAAGAGTGTTCCAGAGAGCTGGTTTCGATCGTGCTGCGCGTTGAAAGGAATCAGACGGCGTGCATGCCTTTCAATTCTCGTCGGTCGTTGCTGAATGAATAGCGCATATAATGGACTTTCCGATGCACTTCTCTCGGTTTTCACACGGTTGATGTTCTCGTAATCAAGTCATTAGACACACAAAAATACGACTTACATTCCACAGTAATTGTTTTCATATTGGTTTTTGGAATAGCCAATGCTCCCAACAAAAACGTGACCTCTCAAGTCAAGTCAAGCGGGCTACACTGAATGAGGGAACTGCATGGATAGTGGATACTATTGGCAAACGACGTTGCCGTTATCTTGTTTTCATGTGGTCAATCTCATCCTAAATATAGGACATATTTGGGTGTTTATAGCTCATCACGTAGATATGCGGCGGAGTTTTCTACACCATTATAAATGGGCGCCGATCTCACCTTGTCTTGTTTGCCAGTTGACAGAGGTTGGGGTTCGAATCCCAGCTGAGTGTATTGAAGTGATTTTTCCTTAATGTTTTCCCACTCTCACTCTAAGTAAATTCGATTACACGTCCTCATACTCACAAAATTCGATTAAAATAATATATGGATAGCTCGGCTATGCGGAACATTGCAATCCCTCCCTCTCCCACTCACCCAAAGAGGAATTTAAATTAATTCTCAAATGGATTTCAGGAGTTCTAAGAAAATGTTTGTAGAGTTCTTTAAAAATACATTTTATGCACTTCCAAAACTTAGTTCCCGATAGTAGTATCTGCATCAGTAATTCCCCATATCTTCTAATCTACAGTATCTCATAGTCTTCAACCAGGACTAGAAAGAGGATCTCATACTATAATATATCAAAAAGAACCGCTGCAGATCTTATGACTTGACGTATATGTATGTATGTGTGTATGTATGAAAACTGTCTTAATAAATTTTGAAACTGTCAAAAAAAAGTTTCTTCTTTCTGAATCTGACTATATCCGATTTCAATGCAGATGGATCAGTTCGTTAAGGACATTGTTCCAAATTTGGTCGTCATAGTAGTTGCTATTCGATAATATAATACAACGTGCTGAGCTTTTTTGTTTCTACTTTTATAAACATGTATTACATCGCACGAGAAAATGAGAACAATGCAGTCACGTTATTGGTCTCTGAATGGCGTTGACTAAGGCGTGTTTGTTTTCTTTTACATTTTTCAAGAGCAGTGTAACGACTGCTGTGTCTACCCCAGTAGTAAACATTGTGTACCACCTACACATCCATTCAACACTGACCTTTGTCAATGTCAGGTTCACAGGAGCATGTTCAGGGCTGCGATGCAAGTGTTGCGACATGAGGTAGGGAGAGCTTGGAACTGATTCGTCATAAGTTATAATGCAGTCGGTAATTAAACCACGGTGACTCCATTCCGGTGACCTTGGTGCCGCGTGGGTGCTCACACATGATGCTCTTAGATGGGCGTGCATACACGTGCTTATAGTGAGACCGCCATTTGAAGAACCTTTTTAAACACCTTAAAGTAGCCACCATTAATTAAATAACTCTTAAATGTATACAAAGTGACTCCATCACTAAAAAATTACAGTTGAACACACAGATTGCTGTATGGATACATTAACATACTTTTATCAAAGTAAATTTACAAATAACACTTGGACACGGGAATAGAACCATGTACCTTTGGCTTAGCATGAAATTGCTCTAACACTGAGCCATCCAAAGATCATCCCTTGCTCAGGGTCATTCTTCACTCGCATTTTAAGGCATAGTCTGTGATAGACTTGTGGATATTATCGGCTACTTAAAGCTATCATTGATATCACAACCTCCGGCGACTCGTGCTCAGAAATAAAAGTAGGTTTGTAAACTTGCCCTAAAAAACCCAATTGAGTTCCTTCTTCTGTTTAGTATTAAAAAAACTCTTCAAGTTGGACTGAGTTTTATGTTAGAAATTAACTTTTTATAGGGACTGGTTCTGGCAGCTCCTACTTATGCAAGGATTTTAACATTTGAGTATTACTACCATAGTGTCTTAAACGCTTATTTAAACTGACAGTGCTAGTTAGACGGGTGGTCTGCCTGACTTTCGTCCATCAGACCTCTGTTCAACACCAAACGATTACACGCCTTTTCTTGCAAACCGACACTGTTACATTTTTTATTATAAGCAACGCCCATTATTATTTACCCCCTTACAATTTAGCATCAAATAATTGTATATCCTACAACTTTATGCGCATTTTAATAAAATATTAATGTTGTTTCCTATTTTCCTTTTGTTTGCTGGAAAGAAATAATTTAGTAGATAAATGGAACGGTGCACCGCACTTACTTTCTCGTTTATCTTGATATATAAATATAAATATATATATATATATATACATTTTATTAAAATTCTTTAAGAGTTGTGAAACAAAATCGTATACATTGTTGCAAAAACATTCCACCTAGATCATAAAATAAATAATATAAACTTTTACAGAAACATAGAGCCAAAGAGCATAACAACCTATTTCACTTCTTGTCAAGATCTCTATAAAAAGTAGCCTCTTTATATATATATATATATTTGCTTATATCTCAGAAACTATTGGTCTTATAAAAATATATTCCAAATAAAATATTTTAATTTTGAATAGTACCACAACTTTACAACGATAAGTTATTTAGTATCTCAAACATTTGCGGAGATATGATCAACATTGGAAACTTCTGCTAATGTAAAGTACCCTTAATGAATTCTTTATGGAAAAATGAAACTATCCAATTTGTTTGTATTGTTAAACAATACTTGGATATCCATTTCTATAAAAATCATTATAGTGGATTTGGTAAAAATCATTTTTTTTTCTCTTTTTGCCCTTAATTCAAGGGTCAGATATCTTATTCCAAACCTTGTGAAGACGTTAGATATCAAGCTTCAGCCAGATCGATAAAAATAGTTTAAGCTTTATGCCGTGATACAGACGTAAAGACAAACGTCATCGTGAAAACCACGTTTTCGTCTTCGAGGTGTCATAAAACGCCGACACTTGTCATAATCCCTATAGCACGATATTTTTGACGATCACAATACTTCTCTCTCCGAGAGGGAGGGGGGGGACAAAGTAAACAATAGAGAAACGCCGGATGCAACCTTTGCAAGAATGCTGGCCAACTTGTGAAAAAGTTATCTTAACAAATGAGTTACTTAATGTACTAAACTAAGGGGTAAAAATATGAGAAGCTTAGTTTATAGTTTTATAGAAAATCCACCCGCACCACCGTGGATAAAAGACGGTAAAACCACTCCCTGTGCAGCCGGCTGGAAATCACTGCCCACCTCCTCATCGACAGTTACTTAGTGCAGTGCTAACGCCTCAAACTTCTTGGCCCCTGGTGTGGATAAAATATGGCAGACATTTATGAGGATGGAGGGGGAGGAAACGTCTGTCAAGCTCTTTTTTTTTTTTAAGGTTGTACAGATATTATTTGTTGATAAAATGAATAAAATATTGTTCAGTAGATACGTTTTGTTCATTTTAATACACATAATAATCTAAACAGGTCTTAAGGAATATTGTCATGGGCATTGCGTAATTGGACCAGGACTGTTCCGGGTAATTTAAAAAGTGTTTACTTGGTTCTCTTGACAAATATTCGAGAAATGTTGAAGTTTCTACGCGTATAAAATTGAAATAAACTTATCCACTGAAGCGATATTTTATTTATTCTGTCCAGAAAAGTTTTTATTATAAAAAATGCAAGATTTTGCTTCCACTCCACCCGACTCACACATAGGGCTGCCGACCATCCCGGATCTGTCGGAGCAGTACCGGAATTTAACGCATTGTCCTGTTTCTCGGGTGAACCCAGCTCGGGATGCAACAATATTATTTTTTTGCTGCCCTGCTCTACGCTAAAACATTCTGCACAACCAGCCATCCCTCCTCATGGTCTAACGCGCTACTCTCGTATCGAACTAGACTTCCG
Organism: Timema californicum; assembly: GCA_902141385.1. Classification (NCBI taxonomy): domain Eukaryota; kingdom Metazoa; phylum Arthropoda; class Insecta; order Phasmatodea; family Timematidae; genus Timema; species Timema californicum. The sequence goes on along the minus strand of CABFOW010000331.1, from coordinate 186,566 downwards.
ATGATGGTGAAATCGAGGTTCGAATCTCGGTTGGGTGTACTGAGGGTAATTTAAAAAAATCCACTCTCCCTCCACGCAAATGTGGGTGTACTTCCTATAAATTTAACCTTCCCAGTCCCTAAAAACATTAACATAATTAGTATACAAGTGTACTAACCGACCGGGTAGTAAGACGTGGTGATAAAAAAAAACAAAAAAAACTAGCCAACCTTCATTATAGATAGTTCAAATTCCCACAATATAACTATAAGTAATGGCCTTTTCAAACGTTATTGACTTTTATTCACTAAATTTTATTCAAAACACGTAGAATTTTATGTTTTACTTATCAATGTATTTTTAGTATAGATTGTATATTATGAGTACAAAGAGAAAATAAATTTGTTTGGCCCTTTATTTGACAGCAGCAGAGATTTAAAAAAATCCACATGTCATGCATAAGGGGGTCTTATAGAATTTTCTTTAATATTTGCTCTATCTTAATAAATAACGCAGATATCGCACGCTAAATAGTTGGCTGTGCCACCCTAAACATAAGTGTATCATAGTCCTAATACAGCTTCGTATTTGGTGTCCCGTAAGTATAACAGAAATAGTTGGAAATACCCTACTCACACATTAAATCACTACATCCCTCTGGGTACCGACGGAGAATTAATCTCTGTCCATAGTAAGCCTGTGAGGCATTTGACCGTTGGGACTTTTGCTGTCACCTGTTTTCAGAATCGAGTCGTTCTATTGAATACCTACTATTTCTATTTTTTTTTTTCATTTTTTAGCACCGCGTCTAACTACCTATTCAGGTTATACGCTTATTTACTAACTACACTAGTTTTTGGGATGAAGGATGTATCCATATGAAGTCTACCCGCATTTGCGTGGAGAGAGAGGGTGGAAAACCATATAGGAAAAACCCCTCTTAGTACACCCGACTGGAATTCGAACCTCGATATCCCCGTAATTAGCAGTCTAGTTCACTGTGAGAGTAGCGCGTTAGACCATGCGGCCACAGAAGCGGGTCACACTGTATATTGACTAGGGGAGGGTTTAGGGAGGGAAGTAAGGGTAGGGGACTATTCCCCACCTTGCAGTCTAGCTAGGTGTCTGACCAATGGTAGGGGAAGGGAGGTGGTGAGTGTCCCCTAGCCTCGAGGTCCGATGTGCACACAACCTGCAAATCCTGATATACAGGGTGAACCAACGAACAAGGTTCTACTTTAGCATCACTATAGTGTTAAGGTGGGGATGTAGGAAACGCGAGTCAAGGTCAGTTTTTATAGCAAAACTTTATTTTGGTCAAAACAGTAGAGATATAAGAGTTTAACTTTACTCACATGGTAATATCAACAGTTTCTTAATCGAATCTTTCCTAAAATGTAATGACAGTTTTTGTTGTGTTTTTTTCATTTAAAAAGTTTCATATTTTATTGTCGCTATGCCCATGACAGCAGATAGTTTCATCAACAATGTATATTATTTTGTTGGCTATATTTACGAGCTACAAGTATAATATAGCTAAAGGATCTAGAAAGCCTTATGCGGTGCACCGTACCATTTATTTCTTGGGGAAATGTTAGTATTTCATAGTGTGCAGCAATAATACATAATTAAAGTCAAGCTTTTTTTTAATCCACCCTCTAGTGTAGTATACACTCCAATTTGTATTATAATATTATCTGACAGGTAAAACAAGCTCTACTTTTTTAATAGGAAAAAATATTGTATTTTTTAAAAGGCTCTCCCCATGAAAATTGGACTGTACATACAAGCATATTAATAACGCACGGTAAATGGTACACACCGCTATCAGTCATAATAATAATAATAATAATAATAATAATAATAACTCGATTCATTAAGAGACCGGTCTAAATAAACCCATAGATTATCAAGCATATTTGACAAGCATGGTGCTTGCGCAATCATTTTGAGTGCCTAAGAAAGTGATTGACGGCTTGTGCAAATGCTTTACAGGATGTTAAACTAGTTTATCCTTTTGTCTTCAAGCAAGCGTGCTTGCCAACCACGTTAGTGGTGTGCCAGCAACCATGGCAACGTATACAGCGACATCTACCGGTTAGCCAGTAAAACGCAAGCACACATGATTACGATGCTTTTATTCTGGAAACATTATTAGTAAATTTTATTCTTTTACGCGTAAAATACTATTGTGTAGGCTATTTATCAGTTAACATTCATTCTGTTAGATTAGAACATCAATTATTTTAAGGAGTGTAGATTTCAATGTTTAATATGTATGCGTGTTTGTAAAGGTGTGTTATCTATGTTGACCGCAAACAAATATGTTTGTATTATCTAAACGGACCTTCCTTTTAAAAATGGGACTATCTGGGTACTATGAAAATTCCAAAACAAGATTACGACACGATTTTAGGCGCCACCTAGGATCGACCTAGGAGCTAACCATAGCTCTTTTACAGTGGTAATGTAGGTAGGTGACAGCTAGCAAAAGCTTCTTAATTGCAAACATTGGTTTGAAGTGTTATTATAATCGTTTAGAACATTTTTATTAATTATAAAGTAACCAAGCAAATTGACCTAATAATTACCCGCTTCAGTGGCTGCATGGTCTAATGCGATACTATCGTGTTGGACTAGACTGCCGAAGACGGGGAGATCAATGTTAAATCCTAGTTGGGTGCACGGAAGATTTTTTTTCCTTAATGGTTTTCCACTATCTCTCTCCACGCAAGCGCGAGTGCATTTCCTCCTAATTAAACTTTCCTTATCCCTAACCCATTAGTCTAACTAGAGCATAGGGGTGTAACCTGAACGGGTTGTAAGACGCCTTGCTAAAAAAAATATAATTTCTTCCGAAAAGCTACTTTCAGCCAATGTTTGCAGTAAATAACTTCTGCTTCTGCCGTCACTTCGTAAATGAGCTACACTGGTTTTCATCCCCTCTAACCACTGGAACGTAGACACCTCCACGGCCGGAAACCGCGTCACATAAGCGACTGTGCACCTCAGTGTGGAGCGTTTCAACCTTGACCATTAGCATGCATACCTCTCCGCGGAACACAAGCCACAGAACCCGTACTTCCACTTCAATTGCGACAGTTTCGCTCTCATTGGACCACTTTTTCCCTCCCTCCGCTTTGTTTATTCTTGTGAAACATTTGTCGGTTGTTTTGCTGGAGAAGGGTCTCCGGTATGTACAGATACCTCAAGGTGAGCCACACAGCTAACAACTGGTATCTTCCAGTCGTCCCGTCGTTCTTTGTCGAGTTCAAGGTATGTAATGTTGGTCCGATTTGTCTCGATTATACTATCTGTGTGTTTCATGAGATTACTGAGACGTAAACGAGACTGCGGTTATTTTAGTCCAATTTGCATAAAAAGGTTTTTTCGAATATAAAAACATACCTATGTGTTTGCGGCAAAAATCGATAACCAGTGCCAGAATTTTGATAACCTAAAAATTATGTTTATAAATACTTATAAAATGACTTAAAAGTATGAAAAAAACTTTTGATAAATTCACATGACTTAACCAAAAACGCACTTTAAAAAACTAAAAAAAATAATACTTATGCAATGAAGAGCCTTTAACAAGTAAGCTCTTGCATTCTGCTAAATCTAATATTGATTTACAAATATCTGCTTCAGCAGTAATAGCTACCCCCTCCCAACGCAACCCTCTCCAGCTTAGTTGCAGTTTCACCAGGAATGTGTATTTTACAACCATACAAGCAATGGATTTGTGTACTTATGTGCATTGTAACTTAATGTATGTGATTAACAAAAATAAAAATGACATTCCATCAAAATTTGGGACCTGTTGATAACATTTTGCGAGTTTACTAGTATTATTTTATAGTTATTGGTAATATCTGTAAAAAAAATGAGTTACATATCACATGACTTGACGTATGAATACGTAAAAGTAGACCTAGTAGGTCTAGCATTCCTAGTTAATGAATAAGGCCCTTTCCTATGAAAAGTTAACTGTAGCTTGAGGTTTCATACTTGAGTTTATAAATTTATTGGATTTCATCGTTCAACCCGCATGTGTGTACACACGGATAAAGGCATCAGTCTCGTCTCATCTTGTTTGCCGTTGAAAGGGAGGTTGGGGTTCTAATCTTACAAGGTGATCTTCTCTTAAATGATTTCCCATTCGAACTTTACTTTTCTTATCTCTACTTTAATAGAGTAAACATGCTAATAACCAGAATGGGTAGTAAGATTGGGATAAATTAGATTAAGACATTTTATATGTTCGAATTTCGATACCTTTTAGCTCACTTGGTAAGACGTTTGTCTATTGAATCAGGGGGTCCCGAGTTTGATTTTCTACGTACTAGAAATTATATTATTTTTGAATTGTCGGCTGAGGGAGGAGTGTTGTGTCCATCCTTGTACGAGTATTAAGCTAATTTGCAAATCTTTTGATAATATGATTCATGTGTTCAGAAAGTGGACTTTAAATACTCCTGGCGCAAGAAAGTCAACGTTTGATTAAAAGTGGCAGAAAGGTTTGAAATGAAGGTGAACTTATTTTTGGGGTTTCATACTTGTGAGAGGCTAAAGGAGGATATGTTGTGAACATTGTTTATCCCCTTTAAAATAACATATTTTTAGGTAGGCTATTAGTTTAGGGAATTACTTACTTTTGGTCTTGATGGGATTTTTTTGTATGGTGAGAGCTCATTACGCCCACGCCCAACCCTGAAGCAAAAAAAAAAAGTCAAATGAACATTAAATAGTCATCAAGAGCATCCACAACAAACATACATCTTTGCGTACCAGGCACTGCAAGATTGGGTTTATATTATGTACACATTATTAAGCCTAATTAAGCTAAATTCTGTCCCACTCATACTTACAAGTAGTTTCCTTTCACCAAAATAACCACTGGCAGCATACATTTTGATGTCGCAAAGAAGATAAAATCGTTACAAAATGGAAGAAGAGCGTTTTTAATGCCATCTATGAGAAACCCCGAGAAACCGGTCAGACGCGCTTTTTAAATTAACCAAATATATGGTAACCACGATACATTTTTTAAAGTTTATTAATTTGAGATATTTAACGTACACTTTATGAACCGACTGTTTGTATCATCAGTACACTACTTATAGACTGAAATAAATGTACAGTGTACACAACACCAGCCCTCGTCCGTTTATTCATCGCCGTGAAAGGTGGAAACCACCCACATTTCACTGACGATTTAATTTTTCGGCCATGACTGAGAATCGGACCCTGAGCCCTTAGCTCAGTGGGCAGACACACTACCGGTTGATAAAGGGTGTTGGAATTATAATACTAGATTATTAGCTTAGAATAAGCCTAGATTAAACCATTTGTAACATAGGACTATTCATTTACCAGAGTACCTCAGTTTATAGTAATTGTCAAACAGGGTTAAAGGGCAAAAACACATACAAGTAGGACATTACCCTTATCGGTGGATACATGGACTAAGGATAGATCAGAGTTCAAATCCCGGCTGACTGTACTGAAAGAAGCTTTCCGCCCCCCAACTGATTCTACACCCTAGCTCCTCACAAATGCGAGTACATTTCATTTGGATTCTAACTTACCCCTATTTAATCTACTGGTGTAAGTAGGCAGATAAATCAGAGGGATAGTAAGCATTGGTGCACGCACATACATAGTAATACATTTGTTTGGACACCAACTAGTAGCAAAGCAAGGCCCTTCAAATCAGATTTCAACCTCTTTTAACTGTAATTCAATGTATTTTTAATACGGTGAAAATGTATGTCAAAAATATAGTTATGGCAGGGTTGTCACTAACCTGTGAAACCGGGGTAGCTGGGAAAACACAGGAAATTTTACAAAATCTATAAAATTTGGGACATTTAACTGAAAATGTTAGATACTTGGTCATTGGATGGTCGAAAAAGTGAACTGAAGAATTAAGCACGCTGATTCAAACATTACTACCCCATAAACAAGGGTTGTGAAACGACAGAAGATGTTTTTCCTCATCAGTATTAAATTATCCTGTTTCAAATATAAGTTACTCGACTTCACACTAGTCACTTTGAGGGAAAATGAAATTTTATTACTCTTTTCTTCAATCAAAACTGCATGGGAAAATGGAAATTCCTTCTGGAAAACCTGGAAAACACAAAATATTATGTCATAAGAAATTAGTGGTAACTATGTAGCTGTAACCACGGTGTGTTAAACGAAGTTTATATTACAAATAAAAGTAAGCAGCTTGTTTCTCTGTGTTAAATATAAACTGTTGAAGTTTCAATCCCGTTAGAACGAGGTATTCCCTTATTTCCTATAGGATCTCATTGATCCCGTCATGGTAAGCATTTCAGGCACAGAGAGAGGGAGAGATGAAGAGAGAGCTAGTGCTGTTATAAAAAGATCTCCCCCTTGTATCAGTGAATGTCTGCGTTGTATCCTGCACCCTCTCGCGACCACACCCTCCGCGTCTCCCCCTCTGCCCCTCCTTGCGTCTCTCCTTTCCGCCCCACTCCCCCATCGGTTGCAGCTCCCTCTATGATTCCCGCGTCATTTCCTCCCCCTTTTACATACACAACCTACCCTACACCAAGTTTTACTCTGCGCACAGTTTCTAGAGGCTCCAATGTCGTGTTTTGTCTTCTTTGCTTTCTTTCCCTCAACATTACCTTCCATACACTATGTTTCGTTCTCCCAGTCATGATATACCTACAGACTCCAATGTCGTGTTTTGTCTTCTTTGCTTTCTTTCCCTCAACATTACCTTCCATACACTATGTTTCGTTCTCCCAACATGATATACCTACAGACTCCAATGTCGTGTTTTATCTTCTCTGTTCTCTTTCCTCAGACAAAACCTTTCCTACACTATATTTCTTTCTCCTTACATGACCTAGCCAGAAGCTCCAGTGTCGTGTTTTGTCCTTTGTCCTTTCCTATTATCTTTCCTTCCTCACACTGTTTCTCAAATATTCTCGTTCCTTTGATGTTTCTCTGACCTGGAAACTAAGCCATGTAGACATATCGTGTTCGGAATAGAATAACTACGACCAAGGTTAGACGAGTGATTAGAACACCTACATTTTACCCGAAGATAAGGCCTTTGATCTTGGAAAGCTGCACGGGAAATATCACTTCACTATACTACAGTAAGTAGCCCCATGACTTCTTTGGTGCTGACCGACAGCTCACAGCTGACTGCTTTGAAATGTTACCATACCAAATTATGTATCCCTACGCCGATCCATATGATTTGCAAAAACATGTGTTTAGCAGCTGTCACTTCTGACAGTCAAAATTTAGGTATATACTTAAACGTTGACTGTCAGAAGTCGGCTGTGAGTCCGCACCAAAGAAGCCATGGCGCTACTGTATAAAGCCACATGTCTGACTCACTCACTCACTCACTCACTCACTATTTACCCACTTTCAGATGAGATAGAAACTTGAAATTTGGCAAACTTCTAGCTTATAGCCTGTAACCGACGGGAAAATTGCCAAATGTTTTAAAAAAATGTTTAACCCTCCAAAAAAATCAAAATGGCGGAGCAACTTTAAAGTAGGTCCGGACATTTTTTTGGAAGCCTCTTGTGGCTAAATGGTAAAACCTAGAAAAAAACTGATTGCACCAGAGCTATATATTTTTTATTTTATGTAAATTTTGCACATTTTCCAAACATTAAAAAAAAAATTCTGACACACTTATTGGACAGCTAGAATCATAAAATTGTAAAAATAAATCAACGTTCAAAACAAAGCTGGAATTACATTAGTTTACAATCACTGGTGGTTTGGGGTCGAAGCCCACAACTAGCAAAGCGATTTGTTGTATATAATGTGTATTGTTCTCATAAGGCATACTCTGTTAAAGTTATCACCCGCCTCGGTGGCGTAGTTGGCTAACGCGCTAGTCGTGTTGAGTTCAACTGCTCAGGACGGGGAGATCGAAGTTCGAATCTCGGTCGGGTGAACTGGAGGTGGTTTTTCCTAAATGGTTTTCCACTCTCCCTCCACGCAAATGCGGGTCTACTTCCTCTAATTCAACCTTACCTAATCCATTAGCGTAATTAGTACTTAAAGCGTATAACCCAAACGGGTAGTAAGACGCGGTGATAAATAATAATAATGTTAAAGTTATCTATTATTTATACTGTACTTTTAGGTTAGATATTTTTAATTCGCTAGTGGCCCACATAGGCGGGCATTATACTATACGATCATGAATGAGTCATTGTCAATGAAGTAGGATACAAAGAATAAACTACAGTATTATATGTTTGTTAAAGCGGGTGAAAGGAGGCGCGAGAAAGGGCAAATGATTTTTGCAGATTTATAACATAACCTTTTTGGCCAAAATAAATCAATTAATAGGCTATTTATCCAGTCCAAACATAGAGTTTAATTTTCTTCACGTGGTGTTATCTACAGTAATTGTTGAACATATGTCATGAGCGCAGCGGCATTAGATGACAAACTTTATAGACGAAGAGAAAAAGTTGTCATAAAATGCCAGGGCATCCTTGACAAATATTAAAGAACTGTTGAGGTTACCATGTGAAGAAAATTAAACTCTGTTTCTTTCTACTTGGCAGGTAGATTATTTAAAGATTTTTTTTAGTACCGCAATTGAGTGCAAGTCACCTGGTATTGAGTGCTTATAGTCTCCGTTTACTTCTCGTCAATGCTAGTCTGTATTGGAGATTGTAGGAGGCGTCACCTCCGCCACCCGTCAGTACTTTTAGTAAAATGGAAGTTGGACCATCTCAAATTTCATTCTTTTATAGACGACGCACACATTAGTGATAAAATAAGCCCTAGATGATACATTTTAAAGTAACAAAGAGTGGCTTTTTTTACAAAGATTAAAATATATCATAAGAGTGGAATTCTTAAATGTTAAGAGTTAGACACGAATTACTCCAATGGAATATGATGTTATCAATTGGACAAGCATGATAACTCACCTGGAGAGAATATGAAGAAAAAAAAAACATTTTAAAACCATCTCTGATGCATTCAGCTGAGTTTTGGTCATTACAATCCCGACCTACCAAGTCATAATCAAGCAAACTGATGCTGAGATAACTACCGGTATAAGAATTTTATAAATTTTATTGCTAAATAAAGTTCATTATGATAGAATAACTATATATTATATATTTAACTTACTCAATTAATGACATTTAGTTTTCTAGATAATTGTAGTTTGACCTTGTTTTAATTGAGTTCACCCCTCTTACTTTTAAAATTAGTTAATCTACCGTAACCAATTAATTTAAACAGTATTTTCGTTCATTATTTGAGATAATAGCGAATTTAAGGTATATCCCAAATGTCATAGTGGGATTCGACTTAATTTTTGCATTCAAATCTCGATGGATAGTTTCATACGGAAATATTTATGTTAGCAGCATTCAATCTTAATAGAAAAAAAAATGACTTCTACAAAAGTTACTTTAATAATTTTCCTATATGTATACGTCAAGTTATTTGATCTGCAGCTGTTACGTTTGATCGATATTATCAATAATTATAAAATAATAAAAACAACTCCGTGACTTAACCTCACATTCGAGTTATACCGGCTGAGCGGCCACAGTTTGTTGGCAAATATAGTGCCAACATCTGCGGATAAATTGTCATGTTGCCAGCACAACTAACCCTACGGCTTTTAATCTCAGGGTTTTCTTAGACCACCACTCTTATAAAATAATAATAATTTCAATTTTCCTTTAATAATCCAATTAATAATATCGTAGTAAAATAAAATTGATACAAACCGCTAAAAAAAACATATTTTCTAAACGGTTCCTCGCAAAAGAATCCTACTGTTCGTATGTTTTAGGGTACACTGTAGAGGAGGCCCCTGATACCAATAGCCCAAACGTATTTATTGAAGCTACCAGAGAATGAATATTACACATTTACCTAACTCCCAGTTCACATAGTTAACTTAATCAAATATATGAAATATAATGCGTTTAACTCTCTAGGTGTTATGTTAGCATGTCGACTAAATGCTCTGTAATTATGCCCATTCATTAATGGACCTCGTCGGGGTGATTGGTGGCAAGTCGTTATGTAACACGGGACTGTCACGCGGCAGCAGGAAATTGTCGATACTGACAGCATAATTAATGTTAACCTGTTATCAAGTGAGCAGCATACATTGAAAAGTGATGCCCGAGTACCAGATTCCTGGTTCGAAGCCAGCTGACACTTTAATGACGGGTAATTTTTCGATCCGTATCAAAGGCACTCGAATAGTAAACTAATTGTTATATTCGAGAGGGTAAAGAATGACTAAATTATTTTCTCTTTCTTGCTCTCTCCAACCTTTATTTTCTTCAGTTCTTTTCTCTCACATTATTTCAGTATCTTTTTCTAGAGAACAAACTTTTTTTTTATTGATTTAACTTATTTGGCCAATACTTGTGACTAAATATGCCAACAAAAACAACGTGTTTCTTTCTGTTTAAAGGGCATTTGACAAGAAAGCCTATCTGAGAATGTGAAATATCTTGTGAGGTTATAATATTTTGGTAGGGATTTTAATAGGCTAGACCTGCTTCGGTAGCCGCATGGTCAAACGCGCAACTCTCATATCGGACTATACTGCCAAAGATGGGGAGATCGAAGTTCAATCCCAGTCGGGTGCTCTGAAGGTTTTTCCCTAAATGGTTTTTCACTCTCCCTCCATGCACATGCGGGTGAATTTCCTCCAAAATTAAATCTCCCTAATCCCTAACACATGATTTTAATTAGTACACAAGCGTATAAGTCAAATGGGTAGTAGGACGTGGTGCTAAAAATAAAAACACCCACAGCTGGTCCCGGGGATGAAGGTATCAGTCTCTCTTGTCTGGTTTACGGGCTACGAAAATTGTGACACGGGTGAGTGCACTGAGGTGAGCACTAGTAAATTATGAACCACTGATCCTTAGTTTATCAAACCATATTTTGTTCCAAGCCACTAGTAGCCTGCTCACTTGAAAATTCATTTATAGTTATTTGTGGAAGCCGTGATTCAAATCAAAGCTCTGTGTGGTGTAGTTGAATGTATGATTTAGTTCCTAACCAACTCTTAACAACTGTAGAGCTACTTACTATATCTTTAATGAATAAAAATAATAAGCGATAATCAGGGGCTCTGAAAGCTCTTTGAAAGTGTGGGGGGCTCAACTGAGATGTGGTCCGGAGGTCCTGGCTGGGGGAAAATTGTAAACCTTCAATGACTTTTGAAGTTATTCGAAGGAGGTTTATTTTTTACTGGTAGTACTTTTTTGTATGCATTTCTTTGTCATTATGTATAGTAACAACATAGTATCGGAACTTGGGCGGAGAAGAACATTCTAGCTTATTTTTTTCAGTCAACAATTATTAAAAATGATAGTTAGGCTCTTTCTCTATTTTAATTTTATAGATTACTATCCAGTGGTGGTGAAACCTTATTTATTAAATAAAGGTGATTAGCAAAAAAAGAAATGTGTTCTTTTGAACATCTTGGCCGCCTGGCTAAACGGATGAATGGAAGATGTCCTCCTCCCGAAATTTTTCAAAATGTTGTTGCCCTTAGATGATTTAAATATTAGATAGTGAGTGGTCCCCATTTTAAATTTGGAGTCGTCCTAGAAGCTATTTAACGTGTCACTCTCCTGGAAATCTTTTGATAATTTAATGCTTTTAGGTGCTATTTAAAGTGGTCTTCAGGTAGTAAGACGTAGTGATTAATAATAATAATAATAATAATAATAATAATAATAATATTTTATTACCACTTCCGATTTAATACCTTTTTTTACCTAATTTTAATAAAATGAAGAAACTTTTCGACTCAAGTTTCTGTCGATTCTTAATTTACTTTAATGTTGGCTTGGATTACGTTTATTATAAATCTGAATGTTTCATTGAAATTTTTAAGAGACTATTACATGCAATTTTTCTTAAAGAGTTCACAAGAACAAACTGCCCAGCTCTCCCCAAACGTGTGTGTGTGTGTGTGTGATAAATACTTCCCGCATTGCATCTAAGCCGAGAGAATTGCAGGCCGGAGGATTGTCGGGAAGTTTACTACGTATTTGTGTTGGAGTATTTTATTGATCTTACACTTGCTTAACAGTTCTCTATTCGCACGTGACATAAAAACTACTTAGCCTAGAACATCACGCCTATCGAGTTTATCCAGCATAGGAGTGTAGATAACTGACAACTAGGAAAATATACCAGATTTACATTAATGTATTCATTCGCCAAACCAAATGATCTGAAAATACTATAATATTATACATAACATTATGTTGAGATTCTGTTACTCTTTTGGCATTTAAAACTTTCACAACAACAAAAATGTTTTTAACTTATTTTTTTTATTTTAATCGTTCTTACATTATTAAAACATGTAATTATTAAATTAACCATATGGGTGTTTCTTTTTGTGGAAGCAACGTCTGTGGCTCATTTGAAAAATGATTTACAAACGAGATATTCTTAAAGGCTGCGTTCTCTTCATAAATTAAGATGGTGAACCAAACTAAATGAAGGTGGTTGATGACTTAATACAAACCTTATTCGATTGTGTTCATGTGCATGTGTTTACAAAATTAAAACGTTTTATTTTGAAACTAATATTTTGTATGAGACTTTCTCTAAGTTATAAAAAAAATCTATTTATTTTGGTGGCCACTTAAAACAGAATAAAAATGTGAAAATAATAATTTTTAATTTAATTTAATTTAATTTTGTTGCATGCACTCTAATACCTCTTGTTTCCGTTGCCACAACCGCGAAACGAAAAGTATTGTAGTTTTATTTTTATAGTTTTACTAATATTTTTTGGTCTTTCAATTAGTTACGAAAAAGCCAAGTATACATTACTCCTTAAGGAAGTATAATTATAAACTTTTGAAAACACTTGTGATTGATAATGTATTATTACTAAGAAAATAATAACGATCTCCACATAGGATAACTTACTGTCGGCTAACTAGTTGTCGGTTATCACCATTCCTACCACTATATACACTCCAGCTGCACATACCTCGGGGAGTTCTAGTATTCAGTTAAAACAACGGAACAAAATAACTGTAATCCACACTGGTGGTTACATGAACATAGGCGTCAGTCTCGTCTTTTCTGGAAAGGTTGGTACTTGAATTCCGGCCGGTTGTGCATAGGTTGTATAGATTTATAGATTATTAATAATTTCACATACTCCTTCCTCACAAATACTGGTACATTTCCTCTCAATTATATCGTCCTCCAGACTCAAGACCGATATGAAGTATCCAAGCACTCGCTTTGAGAGTTGGCTTTTCACGTTGGTACATGCATTCAACAAAAACATTCAAAAAGGTAAGGTGAAACTATATTTTGGGAGATACATTCCGCTGAGAAGTTGATTGGAATCGAACGCCGAGCCTTCTGTCAGATTTACTTACCGTTCCTTTAATCTTGTTATGTTGTGTAATCAATCAAGGCAAGAATGGTTCCTTTCAGGCTAAATGGAGTGTACATGTCTTATAAATATGGCCTACTATGATTTTAAAAGTATGGTTTATTATTAGAAATAGTATTTTTCTTATTAAATCAAACTTTTTATTTGCATAAACACATTGTTCTCCAACTCTTTTTTTTTTGTTTAATTAATATCATTTTTCTAACTACCACAAAAGTTTATAGTACAAGATAGAAGAACAATAAAGAAAATGCCTTCTCCAAACTCGTTTAATTCATCATCATATCGGACTATATATTTCGGGCATTTGTTATTATCCTTCTGGTAACTACAGTTGCGTGATTTAGGCCTATATTTTAAAATATGTTGTTTGTATTTTTTCGTGAGTTAGAAACTATTTCATCTTTAATGAAGTAGCCATAATTTATTGTTTACTTCTGGTTGATTTATTACCATATTATTAGAAACACCCATGCTTGCGTGTAGTGACTCAGTCATTATTGAGATGCCAGTAAAGAGAGAGACGCAAAATGACCGGAAGGCTGGACGCACACTGTGTTTAGTCCTTGTAGTTGGGATGAAGCATAGTACGGTGCTTAGTTAGTCCTTAAAGTAGTCTAATGGAGTGTTGTATATTACATCCCAAAAGTGAAATTACCAATTTCATGAATTGGGCAAATTTCTACTCATTTCATGAACTGGCATAGAACCCGTGAAAAGGATAAGCGAAGGACAGGTTTGGTATGTAAGTTGATTTAACCTTTACGTGCCCCATCAATAATATTATTCAAACCACTTACTGGCAAACAAAAATAACCACCTCCGCACTGTACACAAGGAACACGTTCACTGAGAGCTACTTCCTAATTTAAACTTGAGTGAAATAATTTAAAGTTTGCATTTTGCCACCCTCCATCACCCTTTTCCCTCTACTATATAAGCTTTTCAACCAACTACAAGATTATCAGTTTTCACCTCCAGGAAGTAATAAGTACAATATGTTTAAACTGTTTGTCTAAAAGAGATAATTTCTTAATTTCTGTGTTTCAACTTATGAGGAATGGGGTATTATCTGCTGTGTATCAAAGCTAAATATAACTTCTTGAAGTGCTGTCGCATAGCTACTAATGCAAAGTAAAAATGACTGATTTGCGACTGAAATTTCATATAAACCAATTATGATATAAACAATTATTATGACTGTATGGACACTTTTCTAAATTGATATTGAATTATATAATTAATTTTTTTATGCATATATCTTTAAAATTAACTCAAAAAAAGCATTTTTGAAATTAGTTGGACATACCATCTTAAGTTTTGTGTGTAATTTACAAATACAATATTTTTAATCACGTAAACCTATTCCCTTGGCTAGAAATCGCTCATTAGTTACATAAATGTAGGTTTATTACAAGATAGGGGTGTAAACCCCCACCACACATACTCAAGCCAAGAGAGAGGTGAAGTTTCTCTGTAGAACCATATACTCGGTCTGCAGTAATCCTATTGTTCGCTTGACAGGACAACACTAAGAGCCTTAAAACCTCTCCAGAAGACCATTTAGAATATCTAAGTTGTATTATTTTTTTCTGAGCCTTAAAAAAATCTTTGCAAGCTAAAATGTGAACCTATGTCAAAATTATCTCATAAAATATATCATATAAAATATTTATTTTTTCGATGAGGATTTTTACGTATAATTTATTAAAACAAGGTTTATATCAGAACACGACTTACAAACTAGCTTTTACCTATGACCATACATAACAATTTACTAAAGCTAAATTACCAACTTTACCTGGAATCGAAACTGGGATCCTTAGCATCGTAAGCCCACGTGCTATCGACATAGCTAAAATGTCGGTTAAAATATAATGAGAAACTTACTACGTAAAATATGATAAGCCACTTTGAATGTTTAAAAAATATATATAACGATCAAAGCATAACTGTGGTAAAATAATATTCAATACCAAAATTGGATTAAATTGGAATGTTGTACAAGTTGATGCACCTTATGATGACTCTTGACACACAAAGTATTAAATTATTTACATTTATTTTGTATTGAAGAGTGAATATTTATCTAAAAAACACATTTATATTTATGCTTCTTTAATAATAAACTTTTTGGGGTTAGCGTAGTCTTTCGAACTGTTCGTAAATTATTTGCTATCAAGTAGACCAGGGTTGGACTGAGACTCCAAAAGGGTGCGGAGCTTGTATCTTTATAGGGCGTAAAATATTTTGAGGAACCCAAAAATGTTTACCTATTTACTGTAAAATAACTATACGAGTGGTGGTAGAGTAGCAATAATAATCATCAATAATAAATAATATTAGTTACTTCAAGGACTTCCAATTTTTTTCTCTCCCCATATTGCTTAAAACATTGTGATTTTGGAAACAAAGTAGTTGTATAGATTTTTATTCTTTATTTTAAAAACTCACTAAAATACCGTTATTGATTAAAAATGTATCATTGTAATATATTGAAAAAATTTATTTTATTGTAACGGATACCAGCTATTTCTACATTGTGATATATTTCTACAATAAAAGTAACTGAAGATATTAGATGTTGTAATGACTATCGCTGGGATTTTTATGTAATATATTGAAAAAATATATTTTATTGTAATGGATACCAGCTATTTCTACATTGTGATATGTTTCTACAGTAAAAGTAACTGAAGATATTAGATGTTGTAATTACTAACGCTGGGATTTTTATGTAGAATCATATAACAAAATATGTATGTAAATATGTAATAATATTCAAGGAAATATGTAGATCCATAAAAAAACTAATGTAAAACAAACATTTTACCAACCAAGCAACATTTACCTTATTTACACTCTGAATGTCACATACATTGATGGATTACTTTTACTTTGGTGTGAATTTCAATTCTTTCTGTGGTCATTGATTGCCGCTTGTCCGACAAAATATGATTGTATGTGGACAATGTCTTTTCCACGTCACAGTATGTCACTAGGGCGTATTTCATTAGTAGAATTTTCTCGGTAGAAATGTTCTCAAGGGTATCTTCATCCGATGAATTTACTGGGTTTCTTTTTAGCATTGCCTGAAACATAGTAGAAACACTTTCACCAGTTTCGTCTTTCACAGCATTTAGATTTGAAATGATGCTTTCTATGATATCCATATATTCTTGTAGTGGAAATTCAGAAGTTTCCAACCGTTTAATACTCTCTGGAAGCCAACAGAAATTGCTCCTGGTGTATACAGTTGAACATTCCACTTTTGGATCAATGAAGAGTTGTGAGATTCACATACATATATCGCACACTCAGGGGCGAACGTATATACTACTGATTTTACAACACCAAATTGTTCATAGTAGAAGTTGGATGTTTTATTCATGTTCCTCAACTTGTTAGAACTAATTGCAGGGACAACGGCACATCAAACAATAGTTAGTAAGTTCTGACTCGATGTGGGACTTTCACAAATAGGTCAAGTTTTTTTCGTGACAGAAATTAATCTATTCATTTGTAAAGACTGGACTCTAATGTATTCCACAACACGATGTGGTCCATGGGCCAAACTTGTAAGATGGATCATATCACGGATACAACAACTTCAAAGCACTTGCGATTTTCATTATATACGCCGTGGCATATAAATATAGCACCAGGACCTTCTATACGTGAGCTCACCTAGGTCACACACCTTCAATTCAACATCACGAATCTTGCAACATGATACGTATGTTCCAGCACTTCTCAGTAAATCAAATATGGTTTGGAAATATCCTTAGGATCTATCTTACCAACCACAAGGCTCACAACAAAATTACCCTAAACAACCGGTATTTCATCCCACAGCAACTGTATTACTATCGGATCAAAAAGCGCCGCGCTTTGGGCGTCAATTGTAATAATATGGAATAAAAACGCCGCGCTTTCGGCGTCAATAATAAAAACTGTGTGATCAATCACCTTACTTTGGGTGTCAATTGATTCACTGCGGATTAATTCCCTGTTATTGCTGTGATGATTTTAGGTTGTCTTAAGCTCCGTGATCGAGCGCCTATCATCACTGTACGGAAAAGATACCGTTTAATCAGCTGTCTATAGCCCCGTGTTCGAGCACTAATTAAATCGGTATATATTATTATTAAAGAAAGAGAAATGATGTCGGCTGTTATTTCACACACGGTTTATTTAAATTACACCAGTAAATTACTTGCACATATTTAAATTAAATGTTTCTTATCACTGCACACTTGTGATATTGAAGTAACTTATATTATAATGTGTTGGACTGTGACTGACTCGTGCGTGAGCGAGGTCCCGGAGATCGTCCTCCTCAACGTCGTCGTGGTCAATTGCAATCGTGCCATAAACATACGTACAATGGTGTATATATGACATATCCCTTGCATTTTCTCCCTTAGTCAACAATGTAAAAACTAGCCAATAGAGAGTCCTGGCGACACGTTTTGTGATGGCTAGCTTCTTATTGGTGTAAAGAAATGGCGTGCTCTGCCAAATACTATGAACTTGTTCTCTTTAACGAGAAGCGACGAAGTTGCGTTTTTACCAGGAAGAAGGTATAAAAAAAATATTTTAGGGGTGAAGTCCTTTTCACATCATTCTAAGAAACGCGTGTTTGTTCGTGGATGAATCTTAAAAGGATACTCTACCTATATTACTTTAAAGAAAAATTACCTTCATCCATAACTTTTTTACATAATTAAATTATTCCAAATCAATACATTACACAACCCATATGATGGAATCTCTTATGTAAATTATTATTCTTTCCATTATTTCTTCATAATATAAATGCAGATAATTCTTTCTGAGTATTGATTGATCAATAATTTGTCACTTTCATTAGTGTCACAAGAAGGATGCAAATTCAAGCCCTTGGAATATAAAACATGGGATGTTTGCAGCGACTATTGCACTACACAAGTCCTTACATAATTAGTTTCTTTAACTGGAAGGAAGGCACCTTTATCTTTGGTAATAAAAAAAAGGCTTCTTCGAATAACTTAGATCTTCCTTTCGCACGGAGTGTGTGCCGCACATGTTGCTCCAATTGTGATTTTACGGAACATCTAATTTTGCTGTCGCAAGCTTGACATATTACAACTTTACCGTTGGTTTTGAAGGAGTCGTTGATACCAGCCTATTACTTTAATTTACTAGTCTGCAAGATTCGACTAATTTCATGGTGAAAAAATAGAAAATCTGATGGTAGCTTACTGTTAGACTTTCAACCGGTCATGTGAAACTAAAATCACTTGGAGATATTACAAGATAAGGTTCCAGACAGAAATTTCTTATCTGTTTGCAAAATTCTTTAAAAAATGCATCAAAAGGTTCAGTGTGGAGAGAGAAGGCATGCACTTAGTGGAGAAACATTTGACTACCCGAGTTTGATTTTACCTTTTTCATTAGTTCATTGAAAAATTCCTTTTAGCTGATTTATACAAACTAAACCAAATCAAACAATGTTTAAATTTTCAACAACTTTGCAATTAGTATTAATATATATTAAAACATCACAAACTAGGCATCTTTATGTAAAATCACTTTAACTATGTAAACATGTCAAAAAAGTAAAAATATATCAAATGATAATCAAATAAAATTTTATTTTCATTTTATATATTATATTAACCCCAATATGGTGATTCGTTGAGATTTCTATTTTCTGAGCATCTAAATGGCAAGGAATAGTATATGTATTTACATAGAAATCCCAGCTCTAGTAATGACTTCCAGAGTTTTGTAGCTTTACTATTTTCCTACAATGAAACTATTAAAAATGT
This sequence comes from Timema californicum, assembly GCA_902141385.1. NCBI lineage: Eukaryota > Metazoa > Arthropoda > Insecta > Phasmatodea > Timematidae > Timema > Timema californicum. The sequence continues at coordinate 167,327 of CABFOW010000331.1, read as the reverse complement.
ATTTGATGGTAATGGCTACTATATATATTTATATATAATTGTATTATGTTCCTGTGATCTGGTGCAATAAGAGACAAACGCGTTAGTAAATTAAGCAACTAGAGCGTGCCTTTCCAAACTTTGCTCAACATTAACGCTTTCTAGTAAAAGCTATGTTAAAATGTGTATTTTTTACACAATGTGGGGAGAATTAACTCAAGTCCAAAGCTACAATAAAAACTTTTACATTGATCCGAGAAGTGTATAATGTAAAAAAACTTATTCCGTTGGTAGTTTCCAACCAAATGCCCTCCCACATTAAAAAATAAAATCATACCTACGTGCTTGGCTCACACCGTTTTGAGAGTAGCTCCTGAATATACTATGTACTTTTTCAAATGAGGAATAGCCTACATCAATAGAGGCTACACCTTTATTTTTATGCATTTATCTACATTCTAGATTCTAGAATCATTGGTTCCCAAACTTGTTGAATGGCGTACCACCTAAAAATTTTACGTATTTTTGAATACCACCAAAATAGTGCTGAATATTTTAATATTTAGCTAAATTTTAATAGCGCCCAGGAATATAATGACACAACACCATTTATAGATTAACCGTTTTTATTTATCAGTATTTAACGTTTATACTCAATCAATACGGATAATAGGGCACACGTATTAAAAAAATACTTATATTTACCCCTCCAACAACTGTTTGAATCTATTTTCTTTTATGTTTGACTTTGTCTTAATATATGTATGGTATTTGATGAGACATATTTTTACAACTTTAATTTGCTTGTTTTGTTTGGTTTCTCACGGCGTACTAGCTGGAATAAGTGTACGTACCCGGTTTGGGAACCGCTGATTTAGATAATTGAGCCGAATACTTAGCGCGTCCTCTTAGTAAGCTAATTGTTTAGTTTCCGTTGGGAGAGTAATATTTATCATATTTTAATTAATTTATAGCCTCGACATCTGTCCTAGAATTACGCTAGTTTGTGAGTCGTGTGCTTATATAGTCACTTTACAATGTAGGTATTCAGAAAGGGCACGATAAATAATTATTCAACTATAATTTAAACAAATGTTTCTAACTCATTTGCTAATATAGCCAGTTTTCAGCATGTTTATATATAAAGTGCATGAATAACTTTCCAATTGATTTCAAAAATCTAGAGAATCATTATATTATACAATTATTAACAAATTCGTTTTTCAAACAACATAGCAATGGGCACCAGGCATATGATTATATATTTTCACTAAACGCAGATTTAAAACTATTTCAATCTACTAGAAAAATAAAGCAGTTTTCTAATTAGTGTATATTAGAAATAGGAACAAAGTGTATTCAATGTATCCTTTATTCAAACACTATGCGAACCCAAAATTTCAGATAGACGCGGCAGACCGGTCTCTGCTTTGTTTGTCATTCAGAATACAGAAAACCAATAGACCAAAAGAGTGGCACAAGCCAGGGTAGGGAAAGTAATAGAGTGGTGGGGGTATTACCTCTCCTCAAGCAGGTATTCAGTTCGAGAAGGAAGATAAGAATCAAAATGAAATTTGGTCTTCTATTCTGTCGCATCTTAAAGCTTTAGCTTAAACATTAAATATTAAAGTGAGAAAACATAGAATAATGTGACAGTCATGACAATCCTCAGGAATACAAACCCATTAGTGTGGATTGCTAAGGGCTCACTAACTCTTTACTAAATCATATTATAAAAGAGGTTTCAAATAAAGTAGTAAGTTAAAATGTATCAAGCCCTTTCAAAACTTACTGATAAAGGGGGGAAAACAACATTTCAAAATTAAACTAAGCTTAGGAAAGAAGAAAAATGTGTGCAACATGTGAAAATGATATACAATTATGTAAAACCAAGAACCTTTCTGAACCTAAAATTATTTAACGATTCCAATTCCGGTATTTCAGAATAGTGTTTTTAGGGTTTTGGTTCCGATTCCTTAAAAATAAATCCTAATTTCAGTTATCGGATCCAGTTCCTGTTCCTGATCGACTCCTTGATATAATTACAAATATTACTGGGGGAAGAGAATTGAGTAGAATGAGATGAATTTAGGTGTTATAAGAATAGTATTAAATTAGCAAAGTAAACAATGGCAAATAACTATAGAGATGAAATGGTCGAAAGCCAAGAGCCTAAAAAAAACCCACCACTCTACATGATCTATAATTAAAAACTATGTAATTTAATGCCGCTATGCTCATGCCAGATATTCAACATCTGATGATATCACTATGTAAATAAAATTTAAACTCTACGTTTTTTACTGAAGTAACATCTATTATTTTGGCCAACAAAAAATGTTGCTATAAAAACTGCAAAAACAATGGCTTTTCCTCGCGTTCCCTACATCCCCCCTCTTAAGACAGTCTCCCGACTTTTTTCTCGTCTCACACGCGCTCTCTCATGGTAGCCAATCTGCATGCCTTGTTATTTAGATCAGAGTTCCGTAACACAAGGCGATTTGATCAAGGAAACACCTCCTCGGATGAATTATTACAGTGTTCAGTGATTAGAAAACCTTCAACAAGTACAAGTTAATAAAAATAGATACAAACTGTACACGACCAGACGGACCAGTACTAAACCAACACTGGAACTGAAATATTACCTTGTCAGCCTCCAAACGGTAAACCGTCTCGTAGCTTTTGAGCACATAGCCTTGAGACTTTATATTGGACCTCGGAGCCAAACTGAGAGGTTAATAAATCTTCCGTGACGCAATTGAGCGCACCGGTGGGCAATCAGACAAAGGCGTCAATCTCGTCTTGTCTGATTTTCTTCTGACTAGGGAGATTGGGGTTTGAATCTCGTTTGGGTGTATTGAGGTGTGTTTTCTCAAATGGTTTCTCCATATTCCTCCATGCAAAGATGGGTTACACTTACTTTAAATTTTACCTTTCTAATCCCTTCATAGTAACTTAAATGTTAGGATATTTAGAACGGGTGGTGAGACGCAGAGAAGAGAGAGAGGGAAACACGCCATTGGGACTCTTTGAGTGATTGCGCAAGCGTCCTGCTGATTATAGAATGGAAAGTCAAATTGTGTGACAAAACATTTTCATCTTCAGGAATTAAATTACACTGTTCTGCATTTACCTTGCTCTTATAAAAACCGCAGGACTTGCGATAAAATGAAAAATGTTCGACATTTAATTTTATCCGAAACTTTTGAATGTGGGATAGAGGTGGGAAAGCAAATCTTATTTTAATAAACCAAGAAGGACTTGATCTTGGGAAAGGCATTTCTTTCTCATTGTAAAACGTACACAAAGAATCAACTACCACCTCCAAAGAGTTATGACACGTGTTGTTTCTTTGTAGCTACAACTAGTAACGGCAATAGGAAGGCGGCGGATGACCTTCGCATCAAACAACGCCGAGGGTCTCACTCTCTCCTCCCCCCCCCCCTCTC
>CABFOW010000331.1:149378-163889 GCA_902141385.1 Timema californicum | reverse complement strand
CACTCGTCGACTGTGGACTGTGAATGTTTTCTCAGTGCTTCGGGTGAAGGTTTCCCTCGACACCGATCTGATGAAGGTGAAAGTATACCGTGGATCCCGCTTGGAATCCTTCGTTATTATACAATTACAGTAATCGTGCGACTAAAGCTCAAGGGCACAAAGATTCACCTCTACTCCTCGCTTTGAGATTGTAATTACAACAGTTTTCTTTAGACATCTTAGTTGTAGATAACAATTTTAATTTATACAATTTGTGGGTCAGTGGAGAATATCTCTCCAAAGATGGACAACTTGAACCTTTTCTAAATGCCATTTCCATCTTGGAGCGTCTCTCTGCTGTCACGTATCTGCAGGTTTAAATTAGTTAATTAATTATTATCATTTAAACGTGGCTCTACAAAATAATGTTGAGAGTATCGTGAATGACAGTAGTATCAAATACAGAAGTGCCAAGAAAAGTAAATGAAGAAAGGAAACTTTGGAATGGTATGCAGAAAAGAAGAGTTAACACCGTAAGCCATTTACTGACACATGGTAGTTTGACCAAGATAATTATTGAAGGATATGTGGAAGGGAGAAATTCAAGAGAGAGGCCAAGGTTGGAATACACGAATCATATAGCGGATGGTGTTGGCAGAAGAAGATGTAAAAAATTTGGCCCAGGATAAGCTAAATTGTAGAACTGCAGCAAACCAATCGCAAGAATGAATTTCTAACGATGATGATGAGTAAATAATCATTTATTTTATGTGGGTTAGAATTGAGACTCAAATAATAACTTTCGTATGGTTAGAGATTTCATTAGAAATATTTAATATTTGTGTTCTAAACACCAATACATTTACAAACTAACTTAACTGACTGTTTTACTGACTTTAGTGGGCACGCGTAACAGGTTGTGTTGAGAATGTTTTTTCCTCTCAATTAATTGGTTTCCATTTCTACCCTTTCTCGGAATTTATTCAGGGATCCCCAAAACATTTTGTCGACTTCTCTAGCCACTTAACACCCTGGGTACGTATATTTCCCTAGAGTAATTACATTGTATATCGTTGATAGGTGAAATACGGTTGGCCAAATATTTTGTTAAAAAGTTGTAATGGCCTTTCAGATATATGTTCAGATTAATGATTATTGGTTGGATATCATCTGTTGTGATTCGGGCATCTTAAAATTTGTATAATTTCATTTGCTTTGCCTAATGAATTTCAAAATACTTGATCCACATTATGTAATAACTTTTTTTGTAGTCGTTCATCGGTAAAATGATCACACATTTATCTCGACAATATTTGTTGTAATCATCAAAGCCCTCATTGATAATGTGTCTAATCCTAATCTAGGTAACCGACATCCAACATAGACCGATAAGATAAGACCTAAACAATGATTTTTCGCATGTTTCTTACAGGTGTAGTTCCTTTTATCTTAGCTCTCACTCTATCTTTTTCTCCTTAAGCTTAGTCGTAATATAACCTTATATTGAGATGAGAAAACAAAGTTTTATAATGACCAACAAACATTGTGCTTGTAGAAAGCAAAGCACACTATTTTATTTTGTGAGATTCTTTGACGTAGGGTGACAGAAATTTTCCGACAAATGCCTTAAACATTTAGTCCTGGACCGTAATCAAACGGAGATCTGTTGTGACACTAGGCCATGGACAAAAATACACCAAATACACATCCTCTAAGAGCTCGAGTCCTTCAAACACGGGGATTGCTACCTGCAGTTCCAATTAATAACATCGCTATCAAGCGGGTATTTTTTAAAACAGTTAAGCAGAGAAAAATGATTTGTCTTTTATTGGCAATCAGCCGGCTTTCACAAGGCTAGGTTCCGCTAACAGCCCTGTCCCCCTTATCATAAATCAACCCCACAAACGAGCTTACCCGGAAAAGTTTTGCGAATTGAGGGCGGGATTGCTGCTACCGGAACTATTGTAGACCACCATCTTTGTAAACTTGCTCTCCAGCTTGTAACATCGTTGAAAGTCGGTTGTTACCAAATATCTCACTTGGAAGTGTTGCTCTCTCTGAGGACTACAACTAGTGGTCCTCAGTGCTCAAGGACTCAACTTGGCTCATTAAGCGACCGCTAAACTCTCGCAAGCCTATCTATCTGTTGTTTCCTTGTCTGTGCATTCGGCTGACCTTGGTTGAGACTAACAACTGTGCAAGACCTTTCCTTAAATGCGGATCCGCTCCCTGCCCCCCCCCTCCCCCCACCTCCCAAAAAAAACATGCGTTCGCATTGGTGTTCCCAGACATTGTATTCATTTGTAAGGAATGCGTTATGTTATTATTGTTAATTAGCCAACTACATATGAAATATTGACAACATGTCATTATGTTTGCTATTATTTATAAACTTTATAAAAACAAAACAAAAGAATACACTTTTTATAAAGATATCCAACAGCCAAACTTTGCAGTGGTAATCAAGTATACTCGTGGATTCCAGTTTGACTTGGCACCTCATTGTTTATTCCTCTTAGAGGTTTGTTTCCTGACTTTTCGCGCAAACTTTTCTCGATTTCCAAGTTGAGGGATCTCTACTGAAATAAATTTATTTTTCACGATCGCTGCTCAAAATATAACTGTGTAACTACTTGAGATGTGAAATGGAAAAAAAAATCCCCTCCTCCCCCAGTCACATTTTCCCCACGGGTGTAATAGAGATACTCAAAGTTTTAAAGTTTTCGCCTCCTCGGTTTAATCCATCCTAAGGACTTTTTAACTCCAGAAACATTATCAAATGAGTTACGATTAAAGCATTGACTGCGATATCAGTTATATTCTCATGCTCACATATCGACTACAGTGTTTGAGAGTTGAACTGCCACTAGCTCAGGGATTTCTCGAGCTGTTGTTGAACAGATAGTCAAAACCTTTATACATACATTTCTTTCCCCTGTAATTCAAAGACTTGGTATTTTCATCTCCGATAATCACAGGGTTAATACGAATATGGAAAACGGAGAAAACCTAAAAATTAAATTATGGAAATGGGGGTGACAAAATAAAATCTGCGAGATGTCGGGCAAACTTTAAGCCATTGAAGTCTTAAGATATTTTTTGCAATAATTTTTGAAATTCGAGGTAAATGAGCTTAGTCCAGTATTAACTATTTGCTTATTCTTGCAATTCATTTGATTTTCTACATTTGATTTTGCAAGGATATTGACATCTCTTTCTTTAATAATTATTTAATCAAGAATATAATAGAATATGGTTTTTTTAACGTTTCCTTTATAACTTTTTTGCATATAAAATAGGGTGGTGGTTATTATTTTTTTGGTCTGAAGTATAAAGTTAATATTAAAAATAGTTACAATAGTGGTTGCTTATATTAAATATATTTAGAGATAAATTGATCACAAAATACATTTTCAGGATGTTAAAGCAATAACTGTTCAAAAATGAATGTTGAAGATTTTATTATGAATTAATCTAATTTATAGCCCGGGCTATTACATGAACTTAATTACTAACTTTAGTGTCACTCTCTGTATTTTCAGAAATGTATATTATTTTTCTTTTATCATCCCTAGTAATGTATTAAACACAATTAATTATTAAAAAATAACCTTTTCAACCTTTGAAAATAATAGCAAATCAACCCTCAATATTACCCACTTCAGTGGCCGCGTGGTCTAACGCGCTACTCTCACAGTAGACAAGACTTGTGATGACGGAGAGATAGAGGTTAGAATCTCGGTCGGGTGTACTTTTTACAAAATGGTATTCCACTCTCCCTCCACGTAAATGCGAGTACACTTTCTCCAAATATAATCTTTCTTTTCCCTGAAACCATTAGCGTAATTAGTTAATAAAATTACTACCTGGACGGTGCCAAAAAAAACTCTCAATGTTTGACTCCGTTATTAGAATCCTTTATTTTTTCCATCAACATGAACCATTTTTGACTCGTGGCTCTGTTGTGTTGCAGGTTGTCTTTAGCTCAGCGTGACGGCGCTAAGGACAGGACGATACAATAGTACGTCATCTGACAGACTGGGCGGGGCTGCGACCATGCGGCTATTCACAAGGAGGTAATACCGGGCAGTCATGGACCTCAAACACGAGCTCATGTTCCGTGGCGGTGACGAACTGATCCTGGGCACCGTCAAGCTGGAACCCCGGGTTCAGTCCCCGCCCGGCCACGACCTGCCCGGGGGGAGCGCGCCACCCCACAGTAACGGCGGGGTCGGACTGTTCGGAGGGATCACCTCCAGCAACAAGAGGCCGCGCCCCGACGACTGGCTGTCGTCGCCCTCGCCTGGACCTCCTGGGGGGTCGGTCCTCCCTCCACTCACCCCCTCTCCGGGACCACAGGGGCCCTACACCGTCATCTCCAGCAACGGCTACTCGTCGCCCATGTCGTCCGGCGGCAGCTATGACCCCTACAGTCCGAACGAGAAACTCGGTGAGTACCTCTTTGTACAGTAATCTACCTCCATTCCCACTTAAGATCACAGTCTTTATCATCCGGGTTCATTCAAGATGGTCTTGTCTGGTTTGCCGGGGATGTGGAGGCTGGGAATCGAATCTCGGTCGCGTGTACTTGGAGAGGGGTGTACACCGTTCAGCTGTTGCCCGACTCAGAACTACCAGCTTGACAGTTACGCCAAGCTAGGATGTCTGCGAAAGGGCTGATTTGATGTTTGAGTACCGAGTCATTGTCATGACTCTTAACCTCGTGAATGAACTTATATACCAGATGAAACAGGGGGTGTACACATATTCATCCACGCAAATAAGGTGAACTTCCTCTAGAAGTCCACATTCCTCATCCCTACCCAATTAGTGTATTTATGCGAAAAGTACGTAACTGTCACATAAAGTTAATTTGGCAACATTTTCCATTACAATAGTTTTTAACTGGGCTACTAGCTTTCTTTTTGGTTTAAATTGTTCAGGGCCTTTTAAATTAAAAAAAACTATTTTCTTGTTTTCGATATGGTTTAACTGCACCTTAATATCCCAACGGTTTTATTTAATTAATACTTTTCCATTCTGCCATTGTTAATATTTAAATGTTTGGATTGTTACAGAATTATCTAACCATACATTTTCACGGTGCTACATATTAACTTTATCTTTAGTTCTTGCTCTACTTTGTAAAAAAAAAATTAGTAAAATGGTGTGTATACTTTTATATTTTGTTTGCTTTGAATTTTCTCTTCCGTATGCTTTGCACGCGCCGAGATTATAGTCGACAAAAACTTTGTTTACAAAATGAAAACTACTCTCGTATAATTTATAGGCTAACGTGTTTTAAACACAGGCCATATTAAAGTCAGAGCTCTTTTTGGGGCCAGTTTTTGATTCATATAAAGTAACTATTTTGTCCTACGGTCTCACCACTAGGTTGGACTATACGCATTTCTATTGCACTGATTGGGCAGGGATAAATAAGGTAGACTTTAACCGCATTTGCGTGGAAGGAAAGTGGGAAACCGTTTAGAGAGAGCCACTCACCATATACCCAGCCGGTATTCGAACCTTGATCTACCAGTGACCGGAAAACCTGGCTAAATGAGCTTGACAACAAGTCCGCCGATACGGGTAAAAGAAATACATAATTACTATGCTTAACGTTTCACATATCTCGCTTACTATATTTTTAGGATTTTATTTATTTCAGAGAAACTGCCGTGTTGTCTGAAACTAAAGATTTGTAGTTTCAAAATAAATGGTAAGACACAATCGCACCAATTTTCTCAAATTGTAATAGCTTGGAACAAAGTTTTCAAAAATTCGTTTTTGGTAATCTACGCTTAATTAAGTTTTTCTTATATTGTTGTCATTGTTGCCATATTTTTCAATAATGTTAACACATTTCAAAAATAAGCTATATTTTATAAACTATCCTAAATTATTTGTAGCCTATTATGTAAAATAAAAACGTATTCTTATTGCTCGTGATATCTTTTCTCAGATACCCATTTTGAATTCATACTTCAAGGCCAATTTTGAACATTTTCAAATGTTATATAATTTGGCGTGACTAAACTGTCTTTAAATTAATTTACTCTAGAAAAATTAGCACACATTATTATTTATAATGTAAAATAGTCCCCAGATACAAATTTAACGAGCCATTTTCAAAATATTTTGAATTTTCAAAAATCATTCATTAATAGGCTATCTCTTTAACGATTTTTTACCCAAAAACCAAGTATACAGTGCCATTTGGGAGGCCTAACACACACTAGATATTTATTTTAAACAAAATCGTTAAGCCATTTTTGAAAAATTTGTAATTAAAAAAATCACCTATCAGTAAAATACTCAAAATCCAAAGAAGCATTGTAAAATCTTAACATCAAGTTAACAAAATCCATCAAACAGTTTTTTTAAACTCTGTATCCAGGGGCAGAAAGGTAGACATGAGGACAAACAGAAGTGTAAAATCCACTTGTTTGGGCTCGAACCCAGAATACGTAAAGATTCATCATAATATTGAGGCCGAAAATGCTACCGATTAACCTATACAATACTTTATCTTGACACAAGAAATTAGAAACTTTCTTTGAAACCTTTAACATTATTGACTTTGTTAAATAAAAAAAGATTCACACATGTGTTGAGGTTTTAGGATTTTTGCTGTAAAACTTCAATACAAACACTATAGCTCACAATATGTATACTAGAATTATGAACTGTAGGTTTCACAAAGTACATAAATACAATGTGTAATGTTAAAACCAAATCGAAAGTGGTAGGCGCAGTCTTAAGCTAATATAATTTGTTTCGAATATGCACAGAAGTCTTACACAATAGGTCTATTCAGGCCTTTTTGCAAAGTATATTTTCAAATCTATCACGTGTTCTAGAATTTGCGTGTGGAAGTATAGGTATTTGTGGATAGTAATTGATTGCTACTACTTACCATCCAGTACGTCTGTGATTATTAGTTTTGGGTTTCGAGCTGTCCTTGCATGGCACGTTTTTCAGAGGCAAGCTATTTCATAATCTACTACTAGCGTTGAATTTGGTGAGCAAAGAATAGATTTGCATAATCTGGTACTTTAGCAGAAAATTGGCGAGGGCAGGAAGATTATACTGTTTATCAAAATTACAGACTGACCGTATTTGCTGTGAAGGAGTAATGGTGGGTTATCGTTGATGTAGCCCATAGTTGATATTGTATACTTTGCAGAACTCACTGGTTTTTATAAAATGCTCTTTAAGCAATTTTAAGTCGATTGCATGAATAAATTTGTATTATTCACATATACCAACCCACTAAAATGGTGTAACACACTTTCTTTGGCTACGATTATTTTTATTATGGTATTTAACGTGCACTTATAACAACAGATGTTCTAGTACATGACTTTGAACCAACTTAACCTAATATAATAGGCCGTAGGCATTATTTTTTGTTACAGATATTGAAAATAATCACTAACACCACCCGTTATTGAACCAGAGTCTATCAGGTTAGAGGTTGACCAAACTAACTACTAAGCCATGGGGTTGAATTACAATTATTTACATCTTATAAATGTAACTTGTTAGGGAAATGGGATTTTTTTTCAAAGTTTGTAAAGTAATAAAATATTTTATTGTTTTAAGATGTTCTTACTTCTCAGTCTTGTTTGACTGTTTAACTAAACTGCATTCAATATATCTCAAACTGCATTCAGTATAGCTCAAACTACATTCAATATATCTCAAACTGCATTCAATATATCTCAAACTGCATTCAGTATATATTAACCTGCATGCAGTATATCTCAAACTACATGCAGTATATCTCAACAGTTTCCTATCAGATGTTATTAACTTGAATACAGGCTACTACCATCACTAAAGTAAACAAGTATGTATTTATTTTGTCAGCATTTGGAAATTTCTGACCTTTTTAAAGGCTACTAGATCTTTTATGATTCATTTTTTTAATATTGATAGCTATAAGACACCCGACTTGGCGTATGGATATCTAAAATTAGATATAGTATATTTTACAACTCTGAGATATGACCCAATATCTGGTAAATCAATTGAACATTATAAAGCCGGAATACTTAAGTTACTTGCTCTAAGCTTGAAACTTGTCATATTTGTTCTAAATATTGACGGTGGAGTTTCAAACTTGATTGGCTCCCCTTATCCAATGAAGCTGATCTGAAAACCCTCTTAAACCACCGTCCATCGTGGTTCTGGAGACGAGGAGGTTATATCCTAATATTTGAACTGGAGTGGCTAGTAGGCGAGGCGAGTGATTCAACTAATGGTTTTAGAAGTAATGGAGCCACTTCACCTTCAAGGATAAGTGTTAGGCAGTTCGCTTGGTCTGCTCTTAACTACAACCTTTCTTGGTATACTCGGTCCACATTAGCCTTGGCCTTTTCCTTACACTTCAAAAGATACTAAAAAAAAAGTGGTTCCCTATTCATCTGCCTCACAAATATGTTTTGACAAGTAAATGTTGGTTTAAATCACTTGCCCGAGGTGTCAGGACATACATATATACCAGGCGAATGAAAACTAATCTCTTTTTTTATAGTGCCTTTTGAACTGTCTTAGAAGAACAAAGTTATCATGAACTGGTTATAAGAACTTAGTTTCCAGAGTGGACCGAAATTGTAGGGTGATCCAAAACTATTTAAAGCTATTTTGGGCGTTAGATTTCGACCCGATTGATTGCGTATCGATTTAAATATAATAAATAATTTTGAGCCGAGCTCAATTTTAAGTTTTCACGTTTTTCTAGCGGGCAAAATAAATTACAAAATAATCTTTTAACAGTTCTTTAGTGAAGCAATGACCTCTTCTGGATCGCATTATCTAGGTCGTGAAGTGTCGAAGTTAACAAGGATATTAACACTTCAGTCTCAGTAAGAGGACACCATTTAAGTTCGCAATCGTTGACGATAGGACAAGGCCCAAATTTTCAATTAATATTAAAACGCGGGATACAGTCGTTGAATCTTTGATGTTTAACCTTTGGTACTTGTAGATATCACATACGCACTCTCTCTTCTGGTATAAGTTATTCTAATATAAAATTAATTTTAAATAGTAGATTTTAATAATCATGTAATCGTGCTATGTTTAAATCCGAAATAAAAAATATCACATTATACTTTCAGCAAATGTAACGTCTAATATGCATATGAAAACTATATCTAACCGTTTGATATATCTTTGGAGTTTTATTAATTTAATTTAAACATAGTAAAATGATTAAATTTGATTTGTAGGTTTCTCAAAATATTTGAACTCTCGTGGTGTAAGGAATTGAGTAACTTTTAAGCACTTTTTTTCCATTGTATGTCATTTTATTGTCACTTAATTTAAAATCGTCACTATTTGTCTCTTTAAAATATAAGTAAAGTTATATCACAACAGGAGAAAATGTTAAACTTTAAAATAAGCAGAGATAGGTATATTCAAAAATAAAACTACGGACAAACTACGTGGATAAGGATATTTTCATCTGTAAAGAAATTTTTTGAAGAAGTTTAAATGGCTCACTGTTAATGTTAGAAGAGCTTCGTAGAGTGAGAAAATAGAAGTTCTCAATGATAAAGTGTAAGATATATTCATTGTCTGTTAAAACATAAAAAGGCTAGTGTCACTACAACGTTTTCTAAAACTATATCAGCAGAGAGTTAAGTGGGTTTTTTTAATGTTGGTGCTTTTATTAAAGGTAGCTTTCTAATAAAGAAGTAATTATTGAGTTGATTAATTTTTCAACTAAATTATCATTTACTTTCCACGACATATTGGAATTAACATTTGATATAAATTATGTTCACAAGTATTTTCAAAATAAATGTTAAAAAATGATAACTGGACATGGCAAATGAACCCGTGCCCTCTGTCTTAACGTGCCAATGCTCTGGCTCTGGCTTATCCAGGTATATCCTGTGACTATTGTCATATAGCACTAATTGTTTTAAGGCAGTGTCTTTGATGACTTTTAAGATTGCTTATTTTTATCTAAGTCTTTTTTTCATACTCACCTGTCACTTTTCTTACTATTTTTAGCTGTGATAATAGTTCCCACCTTACCATTGTATTGAAAACTTATTTAACATTCGTGAAATAGGTCATGTTTCGTTGTACTTCTCATTATTTGACACAATTTTAAATTCATATGACATAATATGTTTGATGTAGGAGTGTGTGAAAAACGATAGTGAAAAAGTCTTGTTTTTGGAAAGCCTAGGACTATCTTTCTTTCAACCTCTTTAAATATTACTTTTGTGGCTGCATTCACAGTTATATACTTATTTTACAGGCCTCTTTACATTTTAAACTGAAATTTAAATAAATAAATATGTTAACTTACCTATTAGTAAATAATAATAATAATACACATTCGACTTGTTATGGTAGTCCCATACTATTCATCATATACTAATAATTAAATACACGCAAGTTCAAAAAATAGGCTTTATAAAAAAAAAGACCATCACTCAACGAGTGGATTTGTTACTTTTTTTAAAATCATGTATTTGTTGGGACTTCATTATTTTATAAAAAAAAGCAAACAAAGATGATTTAAATGGAAGTTAGTTTCCTGCGATGGTATCGTAACTGTAATCCATTCTCTAAAATTTATCTTTTAAATATACGTATTTCTTTATTCTGGTCACTCACTCTTGATGAAAAATAAAGTCATTTGTGACGGCTTAGAGCTAGAGCTGATATTGTAGGAATGAGACGATTCTTTCTTACTGATGTAATGTAGAGTTCTACTGCTTACAGTCGGAACTTTGAAACCATTGTTGTGTGACGTCACCATCAGGAAGCTAATCGCTATAAATAAGATACTGAAATCGCAGACTAGACCAATATGGTCATTTTTTTCAGATCTCGGCATTTTTAACGTTTATGAGAAGTTACATGTATTTGGTACAAGGTAATTTTCAATTTTGAAGTGGATAGCTTAGGATTTACATCCGGCTTTTTTATAAGTACTACGCAGCAAGTTAGTAGAGAGCTAGTGATGTTAAATTGGCACCTTTTCAAAATTAGTAGTATATATGGGTTAGGTTTATTTTAGGTCTATTGGAGGATAATGTATACATAAGTATGTTTTCTTTTCACATCTTGACACTATAAGAATATTAAATAAGAACATATTTTACTTCTAGAGCCACGTTATCCAACCTCAAAGTTTGTATGTGAAATAAAATTTATTTCAGCGTTAACATGACTTTACAAACTCACAAACATTTTTAATGAAACTCGTTTCAATAAATGAGCTTCTTTTTTTAAATTTAATTTGTTAAAAATTATTTCGAGAGCGATCTTAAAAACTGACGGCTGGTGGTAGCATAATATATTATTGATGATAAAATTACGTTGACATATTATTTTATCCTAGTCTTCAGTAAAATATTTATTTTTATTTTATTTTAGTATTGCAACTTACTACCTTATCGGTTTATATGCTTATGTACTAATTACGTTAATGATTTGAGGGATTAGGAAGGTATTTACAGGAAGTGTAGTGGCACTTTCTTGGAGGGAGAGTGTAAAACAGTTTTGGAAAAACCACCCTCATTACACCCGACCGAGATTTGAACCTCGATCTCCAGCAGTCTAATCTACTACAATATTAGCACCTTAGACTATGTGGCCACCGAAGTGGGTGAAAGATTTTAAAGATCTCATATATTTTCTTAGTACACTCGATATTCCGTATTGTCCTAGACATTGAAACATCTTGTTCCCTTTCTATAGCATTTCACACATCAGTAACACTTTTGCTTAGTCACTTGAAACGATTCCTTTCAACAATGAGTTCGGAATTTTTATACCCAACTGATTTTTATGATTAATTTAAAAAAATGAAAACTCATGCACTGATAACGGGCCCAAAAATATTGAATGGGGGAGTCATAGTTTCAGATAATGACAATTTCTTTCGGCGGCAATTTCCAAATTTCCATCAAAAGGATTTTAATTTTTAACTAAATTTTTTTTAATACAATCATTTACTTCTGTCATTAAAATGTATAAATATCTAAGAGAGAAGCTGTAATCTTCAGGGTGTCCATAAAGTCTGGACATAGATAGATACAGGCAAATATACCCACTTATAATTGTTTAAAAAATCAGGGCTTTAAATGATATATTACATGCTATTATTGCTGTCCAGCTTTGTTTGTGTGCTTTTTTTCTTTTCTTTTCCTATGTGCCCAGACTTTATGGGCCCCCTGTAAATATTTGAATGAATGGACGCTATTAAGGCAGGGTTTCCGATGTCATAGAGAAGTGGTTGAAATCTCAAAATAAAAAAGTTCCTGGGCTATATACTAGCACAAATATCACAAAACGTCTGAACTAATGCTTGGCTTGACAACAAACCCTGTTACTTGGTCAAGTAAGAAAGTTGACAAAGGCGATTTTTTTTCTTTTATTGTTTTATTGTAAATAGCTAAATTTTTTCAAATAAATATTTAAAAGGTCACGCTGATGCAGAGAAGTACCACAACTTGGCTAATATGTACTCCTAGTATATCACTCACTCTGTCTATCGTCTGATCTCTCTCTATTCCATCTTGGCCCACATAATATCTGGCTTTGACGCCTGCTACGCATGCGCGGTGCAAGACCATGGCTAGACGGTCCAGACAGTAGAGCTTGGGGACGTGTGTTTTGAAGCGGACAAGGCTGCTAGAAAGTTAGTTGGGGAAGTTTTCCGTGGCCCCTCGAGGAATTTCACGGCCGGAGAGTCTGGCACCAGAACGCTTTTCTTACACGTGTTGTAGTTGGGCTGAAGGGAAGGAGGGAGGGGGGAAGGTGACAAACATCGTGTTTCAGGATCTCCAACATTTCACTTTTAAAAACATCCTGTTTGTGTTTAGTTTTTAATCACCGCTGTTGCCGATCACCTTTATCACAAATCTACCCTGTTACAAATGCTTTCACCTCATGTAAACACAAAATAGCAGTCTCGAAATTATTAATAATTTCTTTAATAAGAATACTTTCTTGCAAATGATTTGTAAAAGGTCCTTGACTAGCACGTGGAACTAAACTGATGTTTACAAACTTCGTGGCTTTAGGGGAATCCGAACCCCCGTATTATCATACTTATTCCCTCCTCTTCAATTTTATTTATAAGTACTTACTTACTAACGTACTTAATCTATGGCATTAAGAATTTGAAATTTCATTCCCACACTTAATAAAGTACACCCTCTGCATATCCCCATCTTGTGCTAGTTTTGTCCAGTCGATCTCATTACATCCTATCTATTTCAGGTCTATTCTAATTGTATCATCCCATCTGCGTCCAGATCTTCCGATTGATCTCTTCGTATTTGGTTTATCAGTCAATACCCTGAACACGGTTCTATATTCTCCCATTCGCACTGCATGTCCTGCCCACCGTAATCTGTTAGATTTGATTGCTCTAACAACGCATTATGATGAGCATAGGGTATGTAACTCATCATTATGTAATCTAATCCACTCCCCAAGTACATTCATCCCTTTTTGGATCAAATATCTTTTTGGGCCAAATATATCATCGCCGTGTTTTCGAACATCCTAAACTTATTCTCGTTATTTGTAAGTACAGCATTAGCCACGCTAAAATCGGCTTAAAGTTGGTTTCTACACAAACATTTATATATCACATTAAATGACCGTTGACAATAGCAAATTGAATATTGTATGCACTGAAAATAAAAAAATCCTGTCAATCAAATCTTCTTCTGCATTAAAAATTTAACTTTTTTTTAACCGTTCAAGTCATTCTACTGTCTACGACCTGATGAACTGTTATA
This sequence comes from Timema californicum, assembly GCA_902141385.1. Classification (NCBI taxonomy): domain Eukaryota; kingdom Metazoa; phylum Arthropoda; class Insecta; order Phasmatodea; family Timematidae; genus Timema; species Timema californicum. The sequence goes on along the minus strand of CABFOW010000331.1, from coordinate 150,123 downwards.
CTGGCGCGTATTTCTTGATTTTACCAGGGTTACATTCATTGCGGGGGTGACCTGGTGGTCTAGAGGTAAGGTGTCAGACCTCTGTGCTGGGGGTCCGGGGTTCAATCCTAGGTCCTGGCACAGATCTATCTGATTGCCAAACCCTTCCTTCACCTCTGACAAGACGTGTATTAATCACAACTTGTGAATGTGTGAAATGCCAGGCCTCCACCGTGGTTCGGATCCCACGTTAAACTGTAGGTCCTCCATTTAATCTCACAATCACCCTACCATCTCACATTAGCGTGTGTATAACCCGAACGGGTAGTAAGACGCGGTGCTAATAATAATATGACTACTACATTCATTGCAAGTGTCACGAAACTCGGACAGATAAAGCCACGACCGAACGTATCGAGGCAATTCCCCACTCCCTCCCTCACTCCGCACAACCTCCGTGTTTCGGAAAACTGTGGCATTAACTAGGCCTATTGTCGTTTCGTCAAGTAAAGGGAACAATACAAAAAAGGAGGGTTTGAAAGCAAGCAACCTCCCCCACCTTTTAACTAAAAACAAATAATTTTATTCCAAAATTACTTTCTTGCTAGCCTTGCAAAAAAAAAATGCATGCATGTGCGCCACGCAGAGCTCCTTTATTATAGGAACTATGCAACACATTCGTTCAACTCCATTAGTTATAAATTGGTACACTACAAGGTCGTAGCCAGCCAATAATTTCGTGTGCGTGTGTGTGTGTGGGGGGGGG
>CABFOW010000331.1:111722-149179 GCA_902141385.1 Timema californicum | reverse complement strand
TATATATATATATATATATTCATTAAATCTTGGGGTGTGGGGGGTTGTATCCCCCCCCCTCCGACTATGGCCTTGATTCACTTTGTATGCTAATAAACAACTCAGAAGTTGAACTATAAAATCGTTGATTATTATGTGTTCCGGCGTTTATTATTTATAATTAAAGTTGGAGGTAGTCCTTCGTCTGGTTAAGTTATTGGAATCCAATTCAACTTTCCCGCTTCTCCCTTGGGTGCCTAATAGGTCAAAAGGTCTCTAGAAATTGAGGTCATCTACTAGAGGCGTGACTTTCTCTCTACCTGGCTTATTCCTTAGGGAGTCCTTGGGTCAAGGGTCATCTGGTACATTATCAATATATAATTGGCTCGCCCAACAGGTTGTGTGTGTAGTTCCTTATATACAGGAGTGACTAAAGGGGAAATGTGTGATTACTTTGAGGTTTGTTGGCGAGTACATTTGGTGGTTTGAAGTATGTGTTTAGTCGAGGTCGGTTTGAAAAAAAAGAGAAAGTTATCTTTTTTAAACACCCGCTTCTGTGGCCGCATGGTCTAAGGGCAGGGGTTGACAACCTTTTTGACATCGCGGGTTGTATGGATTTTAAAATATGTTGTTGGTAGGTCAGTTTAAAAAGAAAATTCTACTAAAAAATTTCTACTCTATACTTTTATCATATTAGTATCTGGTCATTCGTCTATTTTTATGAACACAAGTGTTTGTTTGCTAAATATTTTGTAGGGCAGATAAAACCAGTCGGTGGGCCGTTGGTTGCCTATCACTGTTCTAAGGCGTCATTATCGCAACAGACTACATTGCCGATGACGTAGAGATCGGGGCTAGAATTATGGTCGGATGCAAATTTTTATAAAATGGTTTTTCTCTTTCTCCTCTCGCAAACGTGGATACGCCTCCTCTAAGTTTAATTTTACTTGTCCTTAATCCCTGAGTGTATTTAGCACATAGGCGTTTCATTTGAACGGGTAGTAAGACGTTCTGGTAAAAAAAAAAATTGTTAAACAAAATACTTTAGGTAAAGTGCTCGCTTCAGGACCCGATGTTCGTTGGTTCAAATCCAACCGAGCCAATGGATTTTTATTGATATTTATTTATTATTATTTATTTATTTACTCTGGTCTTGTTGCTATTTTATTAATTCACTCATTTCTCTTATTTATATTTAGCTACACCTTATCCACGATAGTAGTGTGGGTGACAGCTAGCAAAAGTTACCAGATCTACTCTCACGTATCCATTCGCCAGATCATTTGATCTGCAAGACCCATATGTTGATTTTTATTTTATGTTTTATTTTGTCAATTTTGGCATCCAAAACTTTCACAACATACCATTTGTTTTAGTTATTTTTTAATTGTTTTTATTACATCTTCTGCTGGCTTTCACTTACTATGGCTATTTAACTCTCTTTAACCACTCTATTCAACCTACACTTTCTAAACATATGTTTTTATAATTTGGCGCAATTTAGAGTCGGTGGTGCATAATTTCAGGTAAAATACTATATATATATATGTATTATAATCGTGCTCTGCGTCTACTAACCGCTCAGGCAATACATATTCTAACCACACTAATTAGATAGTGATGAAAAAAGTGAATTTTAGATGAAGGGGCCAAAAATATTTACAGGGAGCGAGAGTTGAGCTCACCCGCCCAAGATTCTAACTAAACTCGACCACCCGACACCACTAAACCAGACATTACTGAAGCTTTTGTCGGCATGTACCCCGTTGTGAGTTAAATTATTTTATACTCTTAGATAAACTTTAATACGAATACACTCAATTTAATTTCCGTCTTTTAAGTCAACTATATTGTCTATTCAATTTCTCTATTGTAGATGGAATCATTTATATGCTGTTTCTAATTTACTTTATTATAAAAAATTATAAAGGAGTTTCGTTTCTTTTCACCACTCTTGTTTATTCATAAAATATAGCTATTAATAAAATGGCGAGACTACTCAAACTGAAGCATCCTTAATATGAAATGCACGGTTATTACGAGTAAATATGATCGATTCTTTTTTTTTATCGTGAGAGTATTTTAATTTAAAATAACTGAACTATAATATAAATACAATGCTTGCAACGGGGATGATTTTTATGTAGCTAGAGGCGAGAATTCAGGAGTTGTAGCCTAATTGAAAAATGAAATAATAATGATCTACGCCGAAGACTGTCTATGCAAACAGTTCATACGTAGCCGGAGGCTGTCTCTTGCGATGAGCGGCAAGTACATGAGTGAGATAGAGACAGAAAGAGTTCATTCGACGATATTACCAGCTATGGTGAAATATACAAAACCGTGGGATGACGTGGGGAGAAAGTTGTGGCGGCATTTTCGCAGGTGAACTGGTATTCGTCATAGTTGCAGTGCCCCCTACCCGCCCCCCTCTCCCGCCCTCGCCTCACCATGTCTTACTAGCCGTCTGGGCTATAGGCCTACCAATCTTAACTACGTTTATTGGAGTAGGGATAAGGAAAGTAGAATTTGGAGGACATGTGTCTACACTTGAGTTAAGGAAGATTGGTATACTATTTAGGGAAAATCACCTTCGGTAGACTCAGCCGGGATTTTTTTTTATCCCAGACCTCCCCATCATCGACCCACCAGATTAGATGAGCCTGGTATTTAATCCGCATGGTCACCTATGCAGTTTGGATAGTAAGACGTATTGCAAAAACTACATAACCAATCCAACTCTCCCTGGCAACTCCTCTTGGAACGGGAGATTGGTTTGTATATCGGTTCTTTTCTAACGAGATATGTTAAAAGAGATGCACACTATCTCGACGGATCCACATATCATCATCAGCAACAACACCTACTCGGGTTGACCGGGCCTTAGTTCTGCCCCGCTGTTTGATCAATTGATTGGATTTACACTGGACCTTTTTAAGTAGCTGCTTAGTGAAGGACTTCTTCACAGTGATCTGACAAACAAAAGCAATACTAATCCGCAGACTTGGAGATGAGTGTCTCGCAAACAGAGTAATTAATATTTGGATTGCTAATGCAGTACCTACATGGTTTAATTAGCAAAGTAAGATCTCCCTCTGCATAGATCGATCAAAGGAAGTCGTGCAGTTATGTAAATGCACCTCGTTATTAGTGATGGGAATGACCTTTTCGCCGGTGTCAAAGAGACTGACTGGAGTTGAACTGATTCTAACGTGATCATTTATTAAATTGCACTCACTCGTAAACAAAATGAATGAAACTTTGATGAATATTATCTTGTATTTATTTGAAAAATCTATTGTTTTTTTATCTATAAATCAATTTTAATTTTAAATATGACTTCAAAAGTTATTTAGCTGAAGTATTTATTGTAACCTGCTTCACTTGTTTGTCTCGCTATGTACTGACTTTCTGGTGAGGGCTAATGACAAATTTTCGCATGATGCAATTGGGGGCATGTGTAGGGGGGGTTAAGTGTTCCAAATGCAGGGCCATCTTAAAATGAGAGGTGGAGGATGCACGTGGACCTTGGTTTGGGCTTCAATTTAGAGGGAGCCCGCAAGCGAGCCATGCCGACCGAGCGGCCACCGTCAGCAACGATAGTGTCAATATTTGTGGATAAATGGTGTCACGTAGTCAGCAGAACGAACTCTCAATCCGTTAGTCTCAATTATCTATACCGGAGCTGCTACTTAAATATTCAAGTAGCTCCTCATTTGTCCCCATGAGGCTGCGTTTGACCCCGTCTCAGACCCACTGCTTTACAGATAAATTCTGTAAGTACCGGGGATTGAACCTGGGACCTTTGGATCTGCAGTCAGGAATTCTGACCACTAGACCACTCTTAGCAGGGTAAAAATCAAACGTAAACTCAAACGCTGGAAAAATGTATAAACTACTTGACACTAAAACAAAGTATTGTATTCACAAGTTAAATAGATAGCTCGAGTTTCATTGGAACTGAATTCCCAGAAATAATCTTTTGCAAAGGATTGCACAAGAAGAATTTGTGGAGGGCATGAGCACACTTCACTGCCCGAATCCATCCATATCTCCAAGACACTGAAGTGAGGAGCAAGATGGAATGAAAGATAAGGCCACAGTCATACAGAACTAAACAGGAAGACCGAATTTTTTTTACCCTATCTGTTTGTCTAGAGCTGATTTATTTGTACCAGATTACACTACGATCGTTTTCTTTATTGCTGTTTATTTTAGCGTCAGTATACTTTCCTTCGTCTGCATCTCATCCGTATCAAACTTCAGGTACCTTGAGGGTGGGGGTAAGGTTCCTTCCGCAGCCTTGACCCCCCCTTTTTTTTACTGCGCCATTGTGGTCTCCCCTTCATAAAACACTTCACGCTGCAATGGATTTGAATGGCGGCCCTATGCAACTCTGCTTTTTATTGAGGTAGGACGAAGCAGCAGTACCTATCGTCACACGTTTTATGGCTTAGTTTTTTTTAAACTTTGAATACAACATCGACAAGATGGTTGTTTTTGTTGTTGTTTTCCCGTGTGCGTGTTCACATGTGTGTGTGTTACTGGAGAAGGAGGAGAATACCAATTCGAGAGAAGTTCTGGTGTCCTCTGTTTTTATTATTTTATTTTTACTATCGTAAAAATATGGTTGTAAATCATAGTACATACCCGCTGCAAAACGACCTTAGTATTATGAGTTGTTCGAGATCATTAAGATATTTTTACTATGTCCGGTGTAGATTTGTTTTGTTTCGGATGTTCTTCTTCTATCCTCGTTCTTCAGGTTGTTTTTTTATATAAACTATATGTTCTAGGGCTTGTGTATGTGGATAATATTAATATTGATCCCTTTGTTTGATTTAGGTCTAACAATAAAATCTTGTTCGTTTTTGACAATTACTTAGCAATTTAAAAAAAACTAATATATAGCTTATACCTAAAATAAATGGATACAATCTATTTAATGGTTCTTAGTAATATGTTTTACTGTGATATAGTTACGACCTTATATCTGGATGTTTTTGTTAGTACCATCCTCACTATGAGTATTACTAAGTAATTCATCTAAATTGAAACATGGGGAGGGCGGTTTAGATGGAATGCATCCACAATATTGTGAAAAGGGGAGTGTGAAACCCGTAGTGATATATCGAAAAATATCTTCCATTGCAACTTAATTAGATTCAAAGCTTGACTTTTTCCACCAAAGTTGTTGGGGGATAATGCAACCTTAACATATTCTATCATCTACATCCAAAATAAATAAATGTCTCTCCCAAATCTCTTGTTCTTACGTCCGGGTGTCTTGTGGATAAACTAAAATCTAGTCCCTACTTTTCCGTTTATCATAAAATAATATATCGGTATAGGTCTACATTTAAATTTTACAAACCCCTTAAGATTTATTCGCATACCCCAGGTTGAACACCACTGCAAGCGACTTTTTTTTTGCAACGCGTCTTATCATCCGTTTGGGTTTTACGCCTATGTATTAACTACACTAATGTGTTATGGCTTAGAAAGGTTTAATTAAGAGTAAATGTACCCGCATTTGCACAGAGGGAGATAATAAAACCATTTAGGAAAAAGCCCTCTCAATGCACCGACCGGGATCGGACCTTGGTCTATCAGTATTGGTCAGTTTAGTCTATTACGAGAGTAGCGCCTTAGACCATGCACCTTAAAAACTTTTTTTGCTACCGTAATTTTGGTCTCTTCTAGTAAGTAGGAAATCCTGAGCTCATTGCCTAGTCAGGGATGCATATCTCTGTCCAGTCGTGTACTGAAGAGCCCTGGATAAAGTGGGTGTGTTGTAAAATGCGACGAGTCATTAAATATAGCTCTGAACACCGAATAAACTAGTTAAGGTGAGAGTATAGGGAATGCGAGAAAAAGTCACTGTGTTTTCAGTTTTTATATCAAAACCTTTCTTTTTTTTTCGACAAAATTAATAAAATATTTCTCCGTTAGAATCATAGAGTTCAATTTTCTTCACATGGTGAATATTTTCCGGGACAGTTCTGGAATTTAATCACAACTTTTCCTCTTTATTTATAAAGTTTCTCATCTAATGCCTCCACGTTCATAACAGATATTCAACAACTGTTGATTTCACCATGTGAATAAAATTGATCTCTTTGTTTCTACTGGAGCAATATTTAATCTTGGCCAAAAAAAGTTTTTCTGTTTAAAAAAACCTCCGAAAACACAGACCTTTTTTTTTATAGAACCCTACATCCCCACCTTAAACATACACTTATAATTCAAAACAAAAAGGGTTAAAAAAAAAGTCTTAGCATTGAGATGACGTTAACAGAGCTAAGTTTATTGTTGGTTCAAGATTGAAAAGCGTGTCATATTAAAAATAATAATAATAATAATAATAATAATAATAATAGAGTAAACGGAATTACGTTTGCAACCTCAAGTATTTTTATATTCAATTCTTTCCGCTTTTCATTTGTGTCTTTTAACTCTGTTTCATCTGTTCAAAATATTGCCGTACGCCCTTTGCTCACCCTCATCTACAAACTTGCTTCCGCCCGCCCCTCCTGGAGTTTAATCTTAGCGCAGTTTATACTTACGATGTAATATTCCATTTGATAAACGAACTCGTCCCAAAGGCAGGGGAACGAGATATGTGTCGTCGTTCTTTGGGACATTCTGGAACTGTTCTCTTGAAGTAGGAGTGCTGGGTGAAAGAGGGGGGGGAGGGGAAGACGAGGCTGCAATGACAATTTAGCCTTGCTTGGTATGACATCTCTCCTTCTTTGGTAGTTCATTTCAGTTCACAAGCTGATTGCCTCTACCGGGTGTTACTTCTTCTTATTATTATTATTTTAGCACCGTGTTTTACTTCCCATTCGGTTCATACGCCTATGGGCTATGTACTAATTACGCTAATGTGTTAGGGATTAGTAAAATTTTAATTTAGAGACTGTGCACTCGGGTTTACGTGGAGGGAGAGTGGAAAACCATTTTAGGAAAGAAAAAAAAACTTTAAGTACCCAACCGGGATTGAACCCCATTCTCCCCATCTTTGTCAGTTTAGTCTAACATGGTAGTAGCACGTTGGATCATGTGGCCACCGAAGTGGGTTGATGTTTATTCGTAGCCCGGCGCGAACGTTTATTGTGCCGTGATAAGCAGAACCCGGATTTTGATGACATGTCATTTTTTTTTCGTCGCATACAATGCGTATATAGGTTCATCACCATTGTTCATGAACACCATTTTGTATAACTGTATATTTCATAGGTCATTTTGGGAGTATAACCTGAACGGTTAGTTTTTTTTATCATTTTAGAATTTAAGATATTTTCTTGGTTTTCGTCTTTTTTTTTAACTTCAAGGCATTTTGAGTAATTTTAAGATAGTCACGTTGAATATGTAGGCTTGTATTTTGTAAATGCATTGATACCCAAATATACATTTTTTCAACTCAAATTTGTTGGAATGAGAAGATAATGCAGGCAACGAGCTTTGTATCCTGGCCTAGGTCTAAGCAAAGTACCTCTTCCAGTTCCAGGGAGAGAAAGTCTTATAAGAGTTGATGACGTCACGTCAAGATCTGCGTTTAATTTGTCAGTCTTAATACTATCGAAAAATATTTTATTATCAATAAAACTAGTTTATGCGTCGTAGATTTCCTGAAATACCTCGCTTACCTTTGGTGGGTACACGTACCACAGTTTGTGAAACACTGCATTATATAATAATTTTCAGTTACTTATGGGTGTTACGGTTAAAAGAGTTCTTCTGTACTCACTACAAACATTATCCGGCTAAGGGGACGCCTCATTAACGTGCTTACGTTTTTAAAAAAACTGTACTTGATGAATGTTATGTAAGAGTTATGTTTGTGTGTCTCCACGTGCGTGCCACTGACCCACTAAACTTGGTGAAGGGAAGGGCCGGGGGAGTGTGTGAATTTGTGTGATGATTGGCACACGGAAGCTGCGCGCACTCGCGAATACATTACCTCGTTATCGAGAGTTTCATCAGTGCCAAGAATTCAAAACGGGGGGAAAGCAATGTTGCCAACTGTACAATCTAGAAACTACCATTGATATAATTTCACCACCTGTACAGTCCAATTTTAGGATATTTTCTAAAAGCCCTGCTATTAAGTAACATATTTTTACATTAATTATTATATTTTAATGAAAATCGGTGGGTTTATCAATATAATGTCAGATACACGCGTTTGAAATCATGACTTTGGTATTAAACCTCTCTTTCTATTGTTAACATTTAATCCTAGATACAAACGTAGTCTCCTACCGGTCATAATACAATCCTTTTCAGGTATATGTACTATCGCTAGAGACTATAGGGTTGGAAAGAGAAAAAATAGTAGGCCTACAAAATGTTGGCTTATGGACGAACAATAGTACAGAAGCCCCGTTGCTTCTTTGGTACTGACTCTGACAGCTCACATCTGACTTCTGACAGTTGCTAAACACATGTTTTTGTAGATCATTTGGTTCGGCGTAGGAATACATAATTTGGTCTGGTAACTTTTCAAAGCCGTCAGCTGTGAGCTCTCAGTCAGCACCAAAGAATCCATGGGGCTACTTAAGTAGTGGAGTAACCTAGTGTACGGTTTATTCTAGGGTTTTTTTCTAAAGAGAGAGTATTAATTAAATATGTATCTTCGGAATGCAAGATTAAAGCATACACATGGCTTAAGCTATGACGAGCACATCCATTTGCACAAACTTAGAGACCAAACTCTAGTGTGAGAAATTTAATATCTGGTTAGTAAGAGTAACTCTTACTTCACACGTTCGCCGCAAATAGAAAGTAAAATCCGCATAGGTGTCGCAGAAATGTACACGCTGGCAAAAAAAAAAGTCACACGCGGTTTCCATTTAATGAGTTATTTAAAATCTTACAATGGTTTGCTATTTTTTCTCTTTGTAGGCGCATGCGCACTGATCGAGTCAGTTGGTTTTGAAATTAGACTCGGTCTCCCAAGCTGATGTACTCGCTCAGAAAAAGAAAAGCTGAATTTATCTCAAGTCGCGACTAGCGCCGATTAGGCTGAAAGCTCTTGTTTTTTTCGATGAACTTGTGAGTCCATAATAACACACAGGGCGGTACGCAAGAACATACAGTGAATTCTTAGTGGACCGCTAGTGTGGTCCCAAGTACACTATCAATCCACCTTTTAACCTACGATGACGCAAGCAAACACACGCTAGTGTCAACAAAACATCCACTTGGTCAAGTTCTTGCACACGGCCCTTACGAGTATAAAACATCACATGTTCTGGCTGCGTCTTTGGCAAATATCCTCTATTCAGATTTGAAGAAATTTGTAGTCCTAATTACTGATTCTATTTTATAGTTTGACAAACAAATAAAGAATATTATAAAACTGCCTCACGAAGCCTGGGGTAACTATGGCGGAGCCCAGTTTTAAAAACGCTGTTACAGGGTATCAACGATAGGAGAGACGATGAAAGCTAGCATAATTAGTACAGTAGCCCCGTGGCTTCTTTGGTGCTGACTGACAGCTGCTAAACACATATTTTCGCAGATCATATGGTTTGGCGTAGGGATACATAATTGGGTCTGGTAACTTTTCAAAGCAGTCAATTGTCAGATGTGAGCTGTCATTCAGCACCAAAGAAATCATGGAGCTACTGTACTCTCATGTATTCATTCGCCAAAACATATACGATCGTAATCTGACAGACCATATGTTGAGTTGTTGTTACTTTTGGCAGTCATAATTTTACAACCAACAAACTATTTGTTTTTAATTAATTTATTCTTTCAGCCATTTTTACATTATTGAAACACGAACTTAAGAAAATAACCGCTGTTTTTTTATTGAAGCACATTTGTGGTTTAATTTAAAAATTATTTTCAAAGAGAGCTTCTTAAAAGGATGTGTTCTCTTCAAATATTAAGATTTGGGAACCAACCGAAATAAACATGGTTGATGACATCATACGAACCGTCTTTGGTTGTGTTCATGTGCGGTTTACAAAATAAAAACGTATTTTGAAACTAATACTTTGTATGGCTCTTTCTCTGAATTATAAATAAAACATTAATTCATTTTGGTGACCAGTTATAAGAAGATACAAATGTGAAAATAATACTTTTTAAAATATTATGTCATGTACTTTAATTAGAACCCCGTAAAAATGGTTTTATTTTTGATTAAATTTTGTTTTTTAAATCTCACTTTTCGGTGTTATTTCGTGTTTATTCAAAATTACATGTTATCTGAGGTGTTTGAACATCATTAACATATTGAGACAATGTATACAAAATTAAAATACTATTGAAACGTTATATATTTGCTTTAAAATTATTTGTCAAGTTTGTCTGCATATTTCACAATTGTGTAGCCTAAAGTTGGCTTACACTACAACAAAATACTAATCACATTACAGCAAGGTCAAAATATCGGCTTAATTTCGTGTTTATTAAAGTTTTTTTTTGTAAAAGCGATGTTATTTTGTTTTATAGGAGGATTTCATGTAAAAAGACAATTTCGTTTTATTTCGTTTTTCACAAACATTGTAAATCATATCTAAAAACTATCAAAGGTAAAAATACTTTATTCCGTCTCTGTATGGCACTTTTTGCTTTATCACGTCTCACCATTTTTACGGGGCTCTACCTATAATATATCTTGCTGTCATAACCACGAAACAAGCACATTGATATTTTCTGTTCTTTTGATAAGGTACTCATAAGTCTTTTATACAGTAATCCTTTCATAACTATTATTAGAGCGTTTATTAACACTTTTTGAAAGATAATATTGTATTAGTGAGCAAATAATAATAATTATTATCTGAATAGTTTGACGACTTTTGGCCTATGTTTGCAATAAAGAACCTTCCCATCTCCTACCGTATATGCCATATTGATTAGGTTATGACCCCGAGTCAAAGTATAAAGTGAGTAAATAGGCTGTGCACTGTCTTTAGACCATGTTTTCGTGGAGGTGGGTCAATACCATAGTCATGGGAGGTTTTTGGGTGTTCAACTGCCCCTCCCGTAATTTAGTGAACAAAATATATATGGCTTTATTTATGGTTCATACAATATCAAAATTGAGGCACAAATACAAATTAGAAGGCTGTTTTACCGTAAAAAGCACTTCAGAGAGCTTCTAGAGGTGTTTAATATTTATAATTTTTTATAGCCTTCGGCAGTTATGATGTTATGTTGCCATAAAAAACACTTCAGATAACTAAAATATAACTCTTTATCATTTAGAATTTTTTCAAGCCTCCGGCAATTGGGTGATAGGCTCACCAAGCCCCACCCCCCGAACTTATTGGCTGGCTATCTATGGTTTTGAGGTGGGTACAGAATTTTGTTTTCCCATTTTCAAGTTTGCACCCTACAAAGTAGACCCTATAGGCCGTTTTCTCAACATCTTATCTCCCACTCCCCTTCCGTCTTCCAAGACAACGTGTATTAAGGTAACGATTCCTTTGGGAGGCTAAGTCCTTCAAGGGTAATTTGTCACTGAATGTGTGTCGTGGGATCATAGTTCCTACGATGGTGGCATTGTGGTCCTCGTGTAACTCCTACAACCAAGAAGGGAAATGCGGCTACGCCAGTAACAGTTGAGCGTAATTGAGCGTACTTGATGTTCTTGCACACAGGAAGAAGTAACTCTGGGGAAGAACTGTTTATATCCACCCCGTGTCCTCTCAACTTTGCGTTTTTACCCTAGAACTGGTTTTAAAGCTGAAGGTCAGGGCTCATTTTAATTTAACAAGTGTGTGTTTAACTTATAAATGGTTTAAGTTTCCTATTTCAATATATCAAGATAGTTCTAGTCTTAATTTCGATGTATTTTTGTACAGTTTCTTGTTTGGTTAATTGTCCATTTGTTTTTAGAAATACATTAGAAACACTTTTTCTCATTTTTCACAACTTCTTCACGTCTGTATGCCTTTTAGAGTGCATGAACATAAGGTTTTTCTTTAAGCTGAGGTGCGACATAACCTGAAACTAGTTATCTATTTTTTTTAATCAAGACATCCTTGACTTATGATTTATGTTAAGTTTGTTTTTAGCTGCTGAAAACTTTTTGCAACCAAACGCTTTCAATTCTAACAAAATTGAATAGTGGCATTTTGGCTAGCTTCTCAGGCACGGCAACGCCCTGCCATGGTTTGTTCTTTCTCTTGTATGGATTTCTTTTTAACGTACATCGCGCACGTCTTTGTCATGTTCTCGGTTCGAATCCCCAAGACATGCCAACAAAACTTAACGAGATGACTTCTACTTTAGAAGGAATAGCTTTTCTCCTTTACTTTACTTTACTTTATGTTCGAGATGGTTAACCGAGAGGATTGTAAAATCTTAACGTCTTCTCTTTCCTTTCAGAAAAGTATTTTCCGTTGTATCCATTATGACTGGAAACTAAGAGTACGATCCACTCCTATCACGATCATAATCAAAGTTAGTCAGCTCGTCCCCCACAACTGTGGTCTACTAAGAGCCAACATTTGAATATCTCTTGGAATGCTTTATTGACTTGGAACTTGTAATGAGTAGATTAAAACAACTTGCCCTGTTTTTACTGGGAGTTTCAACTATCCATTCTGTAATGCTTGGTCGATTCCTAGATATTTCAGCTTTCAGCAAGATGGTTCCATTTGAACAAGATGGCCCAAGAGAGCGCCGAATATATATTCTAGATTCGGAGGTCAGCCAATCTCCTATTCAATCTAACTGCTTGTTATTTATACTCCTGCCGTAGATATACTCTAGCCATAATACACGACCTTGACTCTAGTATACGTTATGTTGAGGTCGGTGCTGGGTGAACTAGGGTGGGGGGGGGGCCTTATTCCCTACTGTATGGTCTTTATCATCTCCCACAATATTTTCACCTACATAGACGAGGAAAGATGACTTGATAAACACACATTATTTTACTACAAATGATATAAAGTTTATTAGCTTTTGTTCTACTTCCAGTTTTCTCTGAAAAATATTTATAATCTCGATTGTTTGGGGAAAAAAATCCATCGTATGTCACTCTTGATCATTTTTTGCCTTTTATTTTAGTGACGCCTTTTGAGTTTGTGAAGTGTTGAAGTTATCTATGATATTGTTAAAGCAATGTTGAGATTCATGTTTGTATTTTACTTTGAAACCACCCTTTAAATAGCCATAGTCTAAACATACTTTGGGTGATCCTCCTTCCCCCCAAAACTCCATATTTGACTCTTCATTCCTTATTATTATTATTATTATTATTAATCTATTAATATTCTTTTATTGTTAACATTTATTTAGATTTACTGTGACCTGAATACCAGATCATGCATTTGACTTACACTTCTCTTTATGTGATCCAAACCCTTGATGCCCCTTGAAAGCCTTTGGTATTTGTCTGTGTAAAGGGGGAAAACCTGTACTTATTTATCACCTAATTAATTATATATCATTCCTTGAAAACAAGACAAAAAAGTTTGCTTTAATTTAATCCACAATGCAATGAGAATAAAAACGGCCTCATTTGGTTTCATAACAAGCCAAATGACAACGTTCTAGCTTTGTAAAAAAAAACTCACTATCTGAAATCATCAATCTCGTCCAAACAAGCGCCCCCAGTGTTTGAAAAACCGGTTCCTCTGTACTATGTGATAATTATAACTTGTTTTATCGCCGGTTTCTAGTAACTTTTTCTTTTGTTGGGATAGAAGTGTGGTACCAGTCTTAGTGTCATTACATGCGGGTGGCGGGGATTGACGTGAGGGCAGCAGTTGTAGGTTCATGTCACCAGGTACCCGCATGCTACCTCATCCCGCTAACTCAGCTCACCATGAGGTGGACAGGTGGGTGAAGCTCGGTTAGCAGTCAATCTCCTCTGATAAAGTATAAAATGCTAAGTTTTCTGTACAACGTGCTTAAATATTATAAAATAGAGTAGACCCTATAACTTGATTTTCTCACGAATGGGCATTTGGAGCAACATTTTAGGAAAAATACTTTTTTTTCCCTCGGTAATCATAGATGTTATTTTACTAACTTATATTATTGATGATATTGCTTAAGTACGGTATTGATAGTATAATTATATCAAAAAGTGACAGCCACAGATCAAATGACCTGACGTATGAATATATGAATATATATGGTCGTTTTTCCTAGCTTTCATACAAATGTCCATTTGTTAGAAAATTTGGGCTTATGTCAACGCTTTACGCCATTGATGAGCGCCAATAATGTTTGAAATGGTTATTTTCAAAAGGTCTTAGGGTTCCTAGTAGTGGATTCGTTACACTTACGAACACTTCAAATTTTTGAAAAACCTTTGAATCATTTAGTAAGAAACGTTTAATATTTATAAATAAAATTCAAATTTCAGTGAAATTAGGTTGTACAAGCTGTATTAAATTAACATGAAAGACATAAATGTGTAATATAATATATAAATGGACAATATTTGGTTGATATTTGAAAGAAATTGGTAATATTCATTACAATTATTATAATTTAAAGTTATGAATGTCTTGAAATTATAACAAACATCTAAAAATTATGTACATATTAAAATTTTAGACATTTGAGTCAAAGTTATACTTGAAACTTTGTTTTTAGAAACAAAGGATGATGTAATCATACATATTTCGTATTTCTGTATTATTTTGAGAACTGACCGAACAATTTATTAAATTAGAAAAAATACAAAAATTGAATTTCTTTCTTATCTGTATTTCCCTGTTCTTTGGTTACTGCTACAAGTACTGCAACGTTATTTATACGACATTTTGCGATGCTACGGTGGCATCATACTCAGGTCTGATGAAATAACTTGAGGATGATGCCGTCGTAGCATCGGAATATGTATTAATATCATTAGCATCGCAGTAACCAAAGAACAGGGAAATACAGATAAGAAAGAAATTCAATTTTTATATTTTTTCTAATTTAATAGCTTGTTCTGTCAATTCTCAAAATAATACAGAAATACAAAATATGCATGATTACATCATCCTTTGTTTTGAAAAACAAAGTTTCAAGTATAACTTTGACTCAAATGTCTACAATTTTAATATGTACAGAATTTTTAGATGTTTGTTATTATTATTATTATTATTACCGCGTCTTACTACCCGTTCGGGTTATACGCACTTACGCTAATGTGTAATGGTAGGGTGATTGTGAGATGAAATGAAGGACCTACAGTTTAACGTGGAATCCGAACCACGGTGGAGGCCTGGCATTCCTCACATTCACAAGATGCCTTGTCAGAGGGGAAGGAAGAGTTTGGTCATCAGATAAATCTATGCCGGTACCGAGGATTGAACCCCGGCCGCCAGCATAGAAGACTGACACCTTACCCCTAGACCACCAGGTCACCTTAGATGTTTGTTATAATTTCAAGACATTCATAACTATAAAGTATCATAACTTGTAATTAATATTACCAATGTATTTCATGTTAATTTTATACAACTTGTACAACCTAATTTCACTAAAAATTGAATTTTATTTATAAGAACTTAAAATTTTATAACAGTTTCTAAAGGCAAAACTGTGATTTTAGCAAGTTTTGCCAATATCCGAGGATGGAGCTAAAGTTTAATGTTGTTAAAGTCACAAGCATGACTGAGTGAGAAGCTAAAGCAGAAAACTACGCATGTGTTGACTTACTTTACTCGTATTCCTTTTTAACCGGAAGTGGGTTATAAAGTGAAGGCCTATATGCTCTAAAATCACCAATGTTACACACAAAAAATACCTCTCAAAATGGACGTTTAAATAATAAAAATAAATAAAACTATAGAATACAAAACTAAATGATTTCATTTCACCCCACTTCCACATTTATCTTAGGCCTCAAATGACCGGCCATTAAAACACTCAGCTTTCACCATGTAGCACCATTTACTTGCAACCCTTTTACTTCATAACAAAACATTAGCTTGGCCTTACTCCTTCTCTCCCATCACCCCCCCCTGCCCCTCCCCATTTTGCTGACGAAACCCAAATAAAAGTGTTGTTAAAGCAAAGAAAAGTGTGCGCGTAATTCGAGCCTTGCGCGGGTTCTAATGTTTGCTGAAGGTCTGGCCTGCTAGGGGTTGAAATTGGTGGGGGTAAGTGGGAAAAAAACAGGAGTGTTGGGGTTGGGGGTTAATGGGTCTCTCTCTTCTCTCACCCCCACCCCTTCCCCTTTCCACACTTTGATATCAGTGGGAGTGCGCGGGACTGGACTAACATAGTGGAACATGGCCTTTTTTAAGTGCTTCGACATACTATAGGCCGATTAGGGAAGGGAGGGGGACACATTTTTGAATGGCGTTATTTTATTCTACACTTCTCGACTTTGCAGACCCATTACCGTTATAATATTTAAATTTACACAAGGAGAGTGCCGACAGTCTGATGAATAGCTCATAGTATATTATTTTAATTTTTCCTTTTCAGACTACAAAGGCAAGAAACGAGAAGAACATGTAGGCTAGCAATATATTATAAATACTTAAGTGAAATCTTAACGTTGATGCCTTATCTCCTACTCTTTAAAAGTGACCCATTTAAGTGAGTTATAAAAAAATATACTTTTAAGAGTTGGGATACAAGGAATATATTAGATAGCAGAGGAAGCAAGAACGAGACGGGTCATGTAATGACGATAGAAGAGAAAAGAATATCAAGGAAAATTATGTAGATGAAGTATGTAGGTAAAATACCGATAGGGAGACCAAGAAAGAGATAGAAGGATAATAAAAACAGCAAGTGTGTGAGTAAGAGGATGATAATGGAAGCAAATAAAGGAGGAAGAATCGTGGCACGACAGAGGAAAATGGAAGCATTTTATTAAACTGACCAGGCCACAGGTTGAATTAAGGTGGGGGTGTAGGGAACGCGAGTTAAGGGCAGTGTCTTTGTGGTTTTTAAAAATTAAACTTATTTTTTTAGTCAAAGATAATCAAATAACTCCATTAGAAACATCTGGAGTTTAATTTTCTTCGCATGGTGATATCAACAGTTCTTGAATATCTGTCTGGAATTTAATGACAACTTTTTCTCTTCATTTAAAAAGTTGTATCATCTAATGCCGCTATACTCGTGACAGATATTCAACAACTGTTATCACCATGTGACTTAAATTAAACTCTCTATTTCTACTACCAGGTGACCTGGCGGTCTAGGGGTAAGGTGTCAGACTTCTATGCTGGCGGCCGGGGTTCAATCCTCGGTCCCGGCATAGATTTATCTGATTACCAAACCCTTCCTTCACCTCTGACAAGACATCTTGTGAATGTGGGGAATGCCAGGCCTCCACCATGGTTCGGATTCCACGTTAAACTGTAGGTCCTCCATTTCATCTCACAATCAACCTACCATTACACATTAGCGTAAGAGCGTATAACCCGAACGGGTAGTAAGACGCGGTGATAATAATAATAATCTATTTCTACTGGAGGAATATTTGATTTATTTTCTAAAAAAAAGTATAAAAATTGAAAAAAAACAAGACTTTTTCTCGCGTCCACTTCCACCCCACCCTAATTTATTGCTTTTAGAGTATTTTCTGATCATTTGACCCAGATTTTGTCTTAATGTATTGAAATTGTACAAACAGCCTAGGTTTTTGGACTACTTTAGCCCCACAATATACTGAACTTCATATTAATTCTGTGCTGTTTCAATCAAATATATGTTATTATTATTATTATTAGCACCGCGTCTTACTACCCGTTCGGGTTATACGCACTTACGCTAATGTGTAATGATAGGGTGGTTGTGAGATGAAATGAAGGACCTACAGTTTAACGCGGAATCCGAACCACGGTGGAGGCCTGGCATTCCTCACATTCACAAGATGTCTTGTCAGAGGTGAAGGAAGGGTGTGGTAATCAGATAAATCTTTTCCGGGAACGAGGATTGAACCCCGGCCGCCAGCATAGAAGTCAGACACCTTACCCCCAAATATATGTTGAAAAATATCACCTGGGCACGGAAATCTAACTAGGGATCTCAGCCTTAGCTTGGGACTATGAACACTATTTTCACACCATGAAAATAATGGAAAAGTAAGGAAATTAAATTTTGCTAATGAATAGCAGAAGGGTTTTCTTTGGTCATTTGTATTGCGATCCAATATCGACATAGAACTAAGAACAATATTTTAATATTTTACATTATCGTATTATGACATTAAAAAAAATACAAATCTATTTTTTTACGGTCTTATTTGTTTGTTTGAGAAAGGCTAGATCTATGTTTCTAACCAATTACTTTTATCTCATAAACTCCAACATTTCGCTAGAAACTTCGTTGAAAATAAGCTATTTTTGACTTTTCATGATCCTATTTTCAAATAAATCAATAATTTAAAAGGTAAGGTTTTAAATTATTAAGGAAGTGTTGATACTTTTCCCCTCCATTTTGGCGTGAACCATAGTTTGGAATAACAAATCCTTAAATAACGCGGGATTTCTGGACGTGTGTAACGCAATTTGGTGCTGTGGGATACCTATGATAAATAGGTGATAAGTAGACACCCTGTGAAACGTAGAAACATGTGATATGGAGACACCCTGTGAATAGGTGATCTGTAGACACACCTATGAGTAAAATTATGCCAACGACCACATTTCGTGATTTCTTAAATCAGGCTTATAGTATAAATTAAGATCCTTCCTTACAGATATTTTCAATCACATGACCTTTTAAAATACCCAAATATTTTTTAACATAGAATAAAATATAATTGACGGTAGTATCAACATAACATAAATTCACTTCACAGTTAATGCTATTTTTCCAGCTCATCACTTACAGCAAAAACACTACCCAACTTTCCTTAGCAGACTTTTGTCGCTCTGGGGATTGTTTTTATGTTTATTGGCGCTTATAAAATAGTTACTAAAGTCACTTTTTTTTTCGACTGACGTACTTTGAAATTAAAATCCCGCTTTTATTTCTACAAAGTAACTATTTAAAACTTAAGCTGTATGGAACAAAAGCAATTGAACAAAGTTTCATTGAAATACCCTTTAATAAAATGACTTTTTTATTTTCTTTTTTTCAACGCATATTTGTTCGCAATGTTTAGTTAACGTCGTGAAAATGCAACTGATATTTTATATTTCATTATATTCTTTTTATATTTGTTTGGATGAAGGAAACCTCAATGAATGTATTATTTAATATTTAATGCTGGCAAAATATTCAGTTTGAAGTATTACACTAGGGTTGATAAATATGATAAATGGAAGACAAACAACTATTCTCCGCTAACTTATTTGATACAAGATGCAATAAAAGTGTAGTATTTTTGCAATGTTATGGCAAAACTTTTTTGACAAAAATAAATTAAATATAATATTGCTCCAATAGAAACATAGAGTTTAATTTTCTTCACATGATGTTATCAACAGTAATTGTTGAATATCTTTCACGGGCATATCGGCATTAGATGAAAAGCTTTTAAAATGAAGAGGCATATAAAGGATTGTCAAGCTAATTATGTGGAAAAAAAATCTCTATTTCTTTTACTGAAGCAATATTTGATTTGTTTTGACATAAAAAATGTTCAACTATAAAAACTGTAAAAAAACACTGGCGTTTTCTCGCCTCCCCGTCAACCTCGCACTAAAATGTAGCCTATATATATATCTACATAGGGACATCTTGACTGATCTCTATTGTAATTGTATTTAATATGTCTTAAATCTTTATCAAATTATTTGCGATCTCTTAGGGGAGAGGCGAGGAGATGGAAAATGCCCCACTTGCATCCCAACATTATCACGTCACTGCTGAACCTGAGGAGAAATCAAATGTACTGCTGGCTGACATCAAAGGTGATCATGTTCAAAGCAAACCTTTTTTGATACGAGATAATTCACTTGGGACTGAACACAATATTTTTTAAAATTAACTCATGATTAGAAAGTCACATTTGAATAATGTGGGACATACCTTGGTCCCTGACAAGAGGGAATGTCCAATAGAAGATGCTAGAAGTGCCCACCGCCCACGCTCATCTAATATTTCACATAGTAAGTCCCGAGCGGATCATCTTGTGGTTTATCTTTGTAAGAAATATGCTCATTTATGTATTTGCTCTTGATATCTGCAAAGTGTGCAATCGTTGTAATTGTGTCACCAAAATGTTGTCGCTGAGAACTAAGGGCGCGTGTGTTTTCTGTCATGTGATCTCGTGGTATTATTTCGCGGCTGCTCGCTAAGGCCGGAAGGCACATTCACGACAGTAGCGGTACGTCTCTTCCGGTCTTGA
The DNA here is from genome assembly GCA_902141385.1 of Timema californicum. Taxonomy (NCBI): domain Eukaryota; kingdom Metazoa; phylum Arthropoda; class Insecta; order Phasmatodea; family Timematidae; genus Timema; species Timema californicum. The sequence goes on along the minus strand of CABFOW010000331.1, from coordinate 128,964 downwards.
CAATATATTGCTTGCGTGTTTTACGAGTCTATTGTCTTGACTTAGCAACTTGGTACACACTCGTCTAGAATTGAATACTATTATTTTTTACACTTTTAAAGCCTGAACGAGCCAAAAGCGACTTTTCCTAACTTAATTACAGGATCAAGCTATTTTTAATCTTCATATAGGTAGTCAATTTAACACTTTTGTGAAATTTGACAGCGATTCAGTTAAGGGTGCCGTCTCAGAAAGCGAGTAATTGCCACGGAATATTTAATTCTACTATACTTTATTTTCAAATATGGCTTACGCCGAAATTAAGTCAAAAGATTCAAACAAGGTTCTTTTTAATTAAAGACCCTGTAGTTTGAGTTTTATTAAGAGAAGAAAAAAAAAGTGTGAACGTGAGACTAGCTCATTTTCAAATACCTTTTGAGTATATTTGCGGATCCATGAGACTAGGCTTGATTAAAAAGGGATTTAGATTTAGCCTGCCTCTAACAATTACAGTTATGTTTTGATAGGCTCACAACAGAAAATGTTAAGATATTTGAGAACTAGCAGCAAGTTTTCCTCCTTACCTTGCGATAATAAGTTTCGTAGTTTTATTTCCCCTATTTCTTATTGACATGACAAAGAGTGGTTGTAGGTAAAGGATGAAAGAGATTATAAGCTTGGACAGAATGGAAGAGTTCCAGAAAACGACACATACCATTGTATTTTAAGCTACCGTGTGGCCTGATGGTGATTGATACTTTCTCACTGACTGAAACGGCTGCCTTAAGGACCATTCATAGAATTGAACCTGGGACCTTAATATCACATAGCAGACGTTACATCGATAGAGCCATGTCTTCAGACAATGTGTTTCTAAATTAACAATAGCTTATTTGCTTGGCTATATGCTAAGCTTACAAACTTAGATCAACCATTTCTAAAATACACGTTGGCTCATGGTTTTCACGCGGTACGTGTGATGCGTAGTTCACTACAAGCTGCCTGCGGTCATTGTCGTTAACAATCCTTAATGAAGTGATAAGCACTTAAAAATACATTCTAAATTCATTATTGGGGCGTATTTACCAAGTATTTATACATATGAACGAAAAGATATGTTTTAACCAAACATTATGTTAAACGAACTCTTCAAGTAATATTTATTGTTTGAGTGTTTTGTTGATATGGCTTCTTATTTCATATCGGTAGTTTAGATTTCTAAGATCGTTATTTTTAATCAACTCTCTACTAATGCAATTGTTTTCTCACACTATAGTATCTCAGAGCTATGAGAAATTCAATTTATCAAAATGGCAGCCCTTGCGAAATTGAGAAGTTTACATAATTCATGATCGAACGTTTATTGGTCTCGGTATTGTTCTCGTTTATAAGTGAACACCGTAAATATTAAGGGTCGCCGCCATCTCTTAACTACATCCGCATGCAAACTATCTTTTAAAATAACAAGTATCTAATGAGACACCGCGGGAAACTCGTTCAGCCTGCTCTCGTCAGTGATGATTCCCTCTCTTGAGTCTTAACGCATAGGATAGTAAAAAAAACCCATCTCGACCAAGATTAATGTGTCTCTTCTTTCCTTCATGCCATCTACCGTCGTCTTTTATTTCATAAGTTATTTTTGTGCTAGAAAAATCACTAAATAATACTTTGAATGCGCGTAAACGTCACGTTTTCCCACGCCGAGCGCTCGGTTCGATGGGACCAGATGGATCGTGTATAGGTTTCCTGAAAGGGGGAGGGGGAGGATGTCCAGTTCAATGACATATCAATTATAGATTACATTCTTGGGCTCTTGAACCGTCGCTCGATTAGTTTAATTATGTCCAGACCTAGAACAAAGCAAAACATATCATTTTTTCCAAATAATTAGAGTATGTTTGATAAACGTTTCGAAATGAAAACGTATTTAGGAATAATCTAAAGTAAATGACCTACAATCTTTGTCTATCAAAACGAAACTCGGAAAATGTAAAAAAAAAAAAGTTCAATGTATCCGCCAACATTTCCCTCCTCTAACCAAACGTGACAACCGGAAATAGAAAGAAGCGATGATTAAATTTTGAGCAATCAGACGTCGTTTGGCAGTTGGAATGGGGGGAGGGGGGCGTTTGACACAAAGAAAGATGAAATAATAAACGGACAGTAGAGTCGAGATATGAACGGAAGGATGCGAAATGGCTCAATCGGACGATGGTCGCGATGTGCCGCCATCAGGCCTATGTCTAATCGGTCCGCGACCTCGCCCGGATGCGCTCAAACGTGAAAAGAGGCGCACGCGCGACCCGATGATTGGTGTAATCTGTCCCTCAAGGGTACAAAGAGACCGACCCAGATTGTCCAGTGGGATAATAGTCCCCCCCCCTCCCCCTACTCCCTCCACATGATATCCGTAGCTTGCGAGAGACTAATACACCCGCCACGCTATCGCGGCTTTATTTGACACACCGCGCACTCCATGTACGCGCAAAACGTAGGCCTATACTGAACATTTAAATCGAGGATGCATGAATTCCACATTTTAGGTTGGAAGTTCTATTCCCGACTGAGAGCAATTTTTTTAAGGTGTGGATTTAGGGGCTACGAGAAAAGGTAAGTTTTTTTTGCAGTTTTATAACAAAACATTCTTTTTGCCAAAACAAATATAAATTACTCCAGTATAAACAAAGAGTTTAACTTTCTTCCCGTGGTGACCTTAACAGTTCTTGAATATCTGTCAAGGGTACCCTGTAATTTAATGATAACTTTTTTTCCTTCCTTTTTTAAAATTTATCTCATAATTCCGCTATGCTCATGACAGATATTCAACAACTGTTTATTTCACCATGCGAAGAAAATTAAACTTTATGTTTCTACTGGAGCAATATTTTATTTATTTTGGCAAAAAAAAATCTATACAATTCCAAAAAACGCCAGCCTTTTCTTGTGTCCCTTACATACCTACCACCTTATGATTATTGGGGCGACTTGACTCTTCGTTGATTATGTTCTAAAGGCCAGATCAGATCTCACAAGTACCAGATAGAAACGACTTTGTTACTGGTAATAACTCAAGGTAAAACAATGAAAAGGAGACATTTTATGTAACAATACCAACTAACATTCCCCTCTGGAGAAGATGTATATTTTTATTTGGTTATTAATGGCGTCATCTAAAGGGTAAGAATAGATAGGTAGGCTAGCTTAGAGTCAGATTACTCTCATTAGCGTTGAAAGGAGATGGGAAAACCACAACGGTAAATCCCATTTGGAAAATCACTTTCAGTGCACACTGCTGAGATTCTTACCTTAATTTTACCGTCACCAGCAACTCATCATATTCCAAGTTTGACCTGACGCCTCATACCGCCTGACCACCGATGTCACACTGTAGGATACTATGAAATTATTTTAGTGGTATTGACTTATGAATTTGCATTTGGTGTGTTTCTGTATCAGGGGCCTAACCTATATATTCCTAGAAGTAAGGATGAGCTGTGATAATATGCACCAGCATTCACTTGTAGAGATGCTGGAAAATACAATATTTTAAGCTACCCGTATCGGTGGTCGCAGGGTCTAATGCGTCACTCTTGTGTTGGACTAGATTGTTGGTGACTGGAAGATCAGGACTCGAACCTCAGTTAGGTGTACTGAGAGTGGTTTTTTTTCTAAATGGTTTCCCTCTCTCTTCACGAAAATGCGGTAATATTTCCTCTAAAACACTACTTTTCTTATTCATACTCCATTAACGTAACTAACGTGTGCGTATAGCCCGGACAGGTACTAAAGTGCAGGGGAAAACATGACCTAGTCAGTCTCTAAACACCCTATCGCCAAGTCTAGCCGGACGGGGCCTGGGGGGGGGGGTTAACCCCCCCTCCCACCGAAATTTTATAAACAAAAATATATGGCTTTATTTATGGTTTAAAAAATCAAAATTAAGATACAAGTACAAATTAGGGGCCTATGTTACCATAAAAAAAAGCACTTCAGATAGCTTTTAGAGGTGTTTAATATTCATAATTTGTCATAGCCTCTAGCAGTCAGGAGGAAATGTTGCCACATAAACACTTCACATAGCTTCTAGAACCCTTTTTGAAATTTTTGGCTGGCTATGGCCTTGCCTATTGCACACTCAATTGCCGGAACGTCTCGTTTATAGTCATTCAGTGTTTATGTACAAATTGTTCCTGATTTCTGTCCCAAGTTGATTAGTATTATGGTTTTGACAGATTTATTTCTAGTCTTGTTGAAACAACCATGACTTCAAAGTGCACTATAAATATCCAGCACATACACAAGAGGAATCCTTGAGAACACTCTCGTTCTTGCGTTTCCAGACTTCGGGGACTTTTCGACGTCCATTTTGCGACGGGAAAAGAAAAGAAGTTGATGATGTGTCGGGATTAGATTTGTTGTTGTTGTGCATCGTGATTTAGTACTCCTTCGGGCTATCCGCATATTTGTACGTCTAGGTCAGGAAGGAGTAAGGTAAAAATATTTAGAGAATTTGCACCCGAATTTTGTGTGGGGGGAAGAGTGGGAAACCATTTAGAGGGGGAAAATATCTTCAGTACACCCGAACGTGACTCGAATCCCGATCTCTCCGTCATCAGCTGTCCAGTTTTTTGAAAGTATGACACCTTTGATCAGGGGTGAGGAATCATTAAGGCCCACACACTACATTATATTTTGATTTTTTTTAAATGATAGTGCGCAGTTAAAGATAGATCAATAAAAAAGTGGTTGGGTTTTTTTAACATACAGTTTTAAAACTAACGATTTAGTTTAATATTTATATTAGAATAAACTTCGTTTGAGATTGTATTATTTTAAAACAGTAAATACACATAATTGACCAAATATGCTATAAAGCTACACCGATCAACTCAAAAATCCACATGTACTCCATTCCTGCCTTGGACCATTAACCCACACAAGAGGGTTTGAGTTCGTAACTTTTTCTGTGGTATTTTTTTCAAACGGGATCATATTTACAATAATATGTCTTGCACTCATGTTTTAATTAAACTTTAGTAAAAAAGCATGATATTATATTTTTAAGCTGTTTTCGGAAATCATACATGGTTTTTAAATGCTATTCTGACCGGTGGTATGAACAACTAATTTATATTTATGCTTTACTGTACAGTTTTTTACACACAGAGTTAACGTGATTATTGTTAGTTATATAAATAAATTTTTATATCCGCCATTTTGGCACTATGCGTTTCCAGTTTTCAAATAACGGGCTTCTTATGTAAATCAGACTGTAAATCGTGTGCTAATTAGTTTATGTGTTTATAAAATCCGCGTTAATTTTTCAAATACAAATATTGAAGCGCTGATATATTATATGTATGGATGGAATCTTTATTTTGAAACGTTATTGGCATTGCGGTCCGATAACAGCTGTACTTGCTTTGTAGCGCTTCGTTTACTGATTGAGGTGTCTCTGGTTTAATTCCCGACGGGCTCATAAATGTGCAGTTGAGAAATTGGGCTTGGGTTTGTTCTTTTTGCCTTTATAATTAATTAATGGCTTGAGGTCAGGATGTTGTGTTATTTTTTTAATTATTTAGGACAGTTCAACAATGGCACGAAAACGAGATGATAAACAATTTAATTAGATATTTACCTTAGGGAACAAACGGAATTATTATGATTATAGTCTGAAAATAATATTAAAACAAACAAAGATTATTTCAGTAGTATAAGTCATTCACGAGCTAAGTTTACCTGGATGACAGTTCGAAATGTTACTAGAAGTAATCCCTAATATATCACTACGCCAACAGCTGACATCTATCACTTTGTATGACTTTAATGAAAACAGTTGGTAATATATTAATGTGATAGTTAACCTCAGTAATTTAGGCCAATATTATTTATATATTTATTTGAGGTCGGACAAAAAGTTTATTTATAGTTTTATTCCCCTTAAAAAATATTATCACCACTTTCACAAAAACTTCTAACGAACATAGCTTCAAATTGGCGACTGATGAATCTAAACCATATGATTGAACATGACGATAAACAAGTTTTTTACAATGATGCAGACTCGCAGTTGATGAAAATATTGTGTTCAGTTAAATATTTCAGAATACGATAAAATAATTATAAAATCATTTATTGTATGTACAAAAATAACAATTTTCTCTTTTCCAAGTAAATATGATGCCTGTATTAAAATATATTGATGTATGCAGTATATTACACAAACTCAGTAATGTTCCAAAACAAAGAATAAGTACTTTTAATTATGTTTAAAATATTGTTTCGAGTTGGAAAAAAAGAAAGTATTAAAAAAAATGAAATAGTATGCGAAAAATTAAGTTTACGTTATTTTAAATGTAATGTATAACAGGTAATTAAAGAGCTTTACATTTATAGCGAAACTGTGATCTTTTACAAGTGTTGGCAACCCAAAACCTAAACATATGATTTTTGAACTGTCATCCAGGTAAAAACCTATCGTGAACGGAATATACGTTCAGCACCCATAGATTTTTTAATGCCGCGTCTTACTATCTGTTCAGGTTATACGCCTATGTACTAATTACACTAACGGGCTAAGGATGTGGAAGGTTTAATACAAAGAAAATGCACCCACATTTGTGTGAAGGAATAGGGGAAAACCAACTAGGAAAAACTACCCTCGGTGCACCTGATTGGGATTGAACCCCAGTTTCCCCGTATTCAGCAGTCTAGTTCAACACGAGATTAGCGCGTTAGACTACGCGATCATCGAAGCTGGTAACATTGTTACTAACGACTTACTCTAATGAGTAGAAATGAGATTAGTTTGGGGGAAGTGCATCCCCATTATCACGGAGAGAAATTGTGCCAAACTATCTCCAATGCAGCTGATTCAAGATTCAAACCCCAATCTCCCCATCATTGTGTTTCTATTTTACTGCGAGACGGACGCCTTGGACCATCTTACCACCAGTGCTAATAGTAAATAAATCACCCGTAGGCCTACCTTTTTATAAATTCTAAGAATAAAGTATTTTTACCTATGTCTTTATATTCTGTCTATCATTTGATCCCGCCAATAAACGTAAAAGGGAACGTTTTTATGAATGGAGCCGTCGACAACAGCTGCACATCGGAAGACATTCGTATGGACAAAAAGATAACTCTTAAACCGGAAGACGAGGTTTGCGTACAAGGAAAAAAAAAGCTCTATTTATTTCTTATCCACCCTTCCTTCTCTCTATTTCATACCAAGGTCTTCATTTTTTTGTTCTTTTTTATTTAGTTGTTTTTTATATAAAAATAGGAGGCTGCTAAAGGTCAGGCAGGTGCAGAAGTTTTTGTGTTTTTTTTTAAGGTGCACTCTGTGTGGTTTGAAGGTCAGCATATGGTCCTCCCGCCGCAGCCGGTTCAGTAGGTCACAAGGTGCTCACTAGGTCATGCGTAAAGATAACTATCACATTTTTGATAACATAATTATATAACTAGGTTGTATATTTTAAAACGCGTTCTGTTATTATGACCCTCTTCTATTTTCTTTTATGTTATAATAATGTCATCGCATTTGGGTTGAGGTATAGTCTGATCGCCCTAGGAATAACCCTTTATATTTTATAACAAAGTTATATAATTCTTGTCAGGTTATTTAATTTGATAGTTTTTTTCCAGTCGTATCTTCATATTAACTTTCCGTTTTTAATCGATGAGAGAAACCTGTTTATGGTTATTGCACGACTTTCCTTTATAGCGTTACCACATAGAACCTAGCTGTGATTGGTTTCCGTCCTACCGCAATAAAAATAAAATGCCAGTAATAAAGTGAAGACGAAACGAAGGCACCTAACATGTTGTTGGCCATACATCATTTCGAAGCGGTAACTTTCTTATGGTCGAATCGCCCGCCACAAGGACAACCTTTAAGAAGACATCAAAAATAAATGTAGAATAGCTCATACTAAACCAAAGGTATAACTTTTCCCCCTCTCTATAAATGCGCCGAATTTAAAGAAAAACTATTGCAAAGCGCGATTATTATAGTTTGTTCGGTAGGCCTACAATACCTTTATGTGTGTCGCATTGCTTCTTCTAACCGTTAAGTATATTCTCGTATACACACCGGTAGAAGAACCGGCTTCTATGCCCGCGTGGTCTAATGCACTACTCTCGCAATAGACTATACTGTAAGATAGAGGTTCGAATATCGGTTGGGTATACTGAGGGTTTTTTTTACAAAATGGTTTTCCATCTTACCTCCACACAAATGCGGGCATACTTACTTGAAATATAACCTCCCTAATCCCTGAAACTATTAGAGTAATTAGTACATGAGAGTATAAACCAAACCAGTAGTAAGACGCAGCGGCAAAAAAAAATGGAGGATTTATGAGAGAATTTAATGTGAATGCGCCCACCTTTGTTTGAAAAGAGAGTAGGGAACGGTTAGAGAAAAAAACGCGCCTCAATCAGTACACCCGGATGGCATTTAAGAACTGAGCCTCCCGATCATTTTCGACCAATACAGTAAATTGCTAACCAGATGATTGATGACTTAGACCATTCATCTACAATCATGAGTGTTTTTATAGTCTTCTTGGAAAGATCGCCTTGTATTTTGTGTACGGACACTAACTGCATGGTTTACGTAAAAAAAAAATAGCCAGGCCCTAATTGTGAACCAGTGCTATATCTACCGTCAATCAATTAAATTTAACTCCGATAGAAGCCTGTGTTCAAATAACGAGAGCATTCACCAGGATTTAAAAGTGGATCTAGGCTGGTTATTTTGTCTGTGGGTATGCCGCCTAGTCTGTAGATATCTTAACTGGGGATTGTCAGCTGAAGTTCTTCTGCCTATCGCCAGTACCCCTGCCAATACCCCAATAAGGGAATAAGTTGTTTTTTTGAGCACCGCGTCTTACTATCCGTGCGGGCTATACGTATATGTACTAATTACCTTAATGTATTAGAGATGAAGAAGGTTGAATTTAGGGAAGGGTGAGTGCGAAACCATTTCGTAAAAATCATTGTCGGGACACCTGACAGGGTTTCGAACCCTGATCTCCCCGTCTCCGGTAATTCGGTTTAACACTAGAATGTCGTGGGCTACTGATGTGGATGATACATATCTAATGAGATCCCTGAGCTTGTTTCACAGATCATAGTTTTTTTGTATAAGGTACATATTAGGCAAACTTGGGAGTAAAAAATAAAATGTCGTTATCACTATCTTCACTTACCTCTTATAAATATACCCCAAACCCTCGAAGGTACACGCACCACGGGTTGAAAACCACTGATCTATTCCGAATGGACCAGATGAATAAAATAATGGTATATTGCCAACTAAGATGGACGACGAGCCGGTGTCTTCAGTTTCCCTGAAGCGTAACGAGCTGACCCAGATTTCCCTTTCAACCGACCGGACAGACAGACATACAGTTGGCCCAGCACTAAATATCAGGTCTGCCCTCCCCGCCCCCAGTGAAGTCTGACCCACATCATCCCGACAGAGAGCAGGTCGCCATTCACACACACACATGTGCCGCCATATATTACCGGTCAGTATTGGAACAAGTTCAGTCAGGAAGTGGCGTGGCCATGTTTTACTTTCGCTCCTAGGGCGGAACAAAACTGGACACTTGATAAAATATGTTGCGCTTATTGGAGATGGTGTTGGTAAAGAATACAGGGATTTTCAATTTTTTTTTTAATGTACCAGCGCCTAAATAATAAAGCATGGACATTACTATACACTGCCAAGGCTTTTTTTTTAGACTTTCCATATCTTGGTGAGATGAGGTGATAGTGAGTATGAGTGGAACCAGTGGAAACTCTTAAACCTAACATAAGCCTAACCAAACAAACCCTGGTCGCCATTAGGGTAATTCCCCTTTCGGGGAAAATATCCAAGGTGCAATCCTGGAATCGATCCCGGGACCCCTAGGTTCTTAGCCAGGTGTTCTGACCCCACGGGGCCGGTTGTTGCCAAGGCTGATATGGCTTATTAGTTTCAATTGTGTCGTTATTGGGGGAACAGGGGGACCCCTCTCCCCAATACTCTGCACGGATGGGACACTTTTAATAACGTACTGAATTGGGGGGAAATGTCTGTTCACTCAGTTAAGATGTAAATAGAGTTAATTTCAACGTTAAAAAATTCTAGTCTAAAGTATTTCTGTTTATAATAATATAATATATACATATAGTTTTCTCTAAACTATGAGTGAATATTGACCTGAATACCGAACACATTTTTGCTAGCTCAGTGGAAGAGTGTTGGGTGCGATAAGCGAAAAGTACCGGGTCCGATTCTCGTTTTCAGGTGAGATTTTTAAATAAAAATTAATATATTTTGCAGTTTGATTTATTTGTTTACGATGGTTGACAATTTTACTTTCCAACTTGAATCATGTAATTTATAATGATTTAAATTGATTCATGAGGGATTAACTGGGTTTTTTTTAAACTCTCGACATATTCAGTTGGTGACTTCACCACAAACCACACAAGCAGATTCCTCCCCACCTCCTCTTCCCCACAAAAAAAACTGGGCTTGGACCTGTTTAGTTCTGTCCCCTAATGCGATAAATAAGAACTAAAACCAATATCATTGCTGAGGTAATTGCGGGTCTTATGGAGAAAAGCCTTATCTTCTCTCTCTCTCACTCTAAATTAACTGTTGCCACATCTCTTCGCGTTCAGTTATGTCAGGAGGTGGTGTGCTGTGGTAAGAGGGGTCTAGTGGCAACCTCGACTAACCAGCGTTTCGAAATTTGTCTTATATTTGAGAGGAGAGTGATTGACCACACGAAAACGAAAGGATCACAACGCCGTTTCTCATTAATAATCACGCTCGTGTTAGGCTAGACTGCACAACAATAACAAGAAGATCGGGGTTCGAATCCCGGTCGTGTATGGAAGATAGTTTTTCCCAAATGACGTTTAGAAACCGATTATAGTAATAATAAGAAACATGTATCGAACTTTAGTTTGAAAACTTAAAACAAAATGTTATAGAAATCAAAATTTGACAGCACATTTAGAATGTTGAATTATTTTTTAACACTTTTTGTTGTTGTTGGAACACCACTTGTTTTCTTGACTAAAATAAAATAAGGGAATTTCTCTTCCCTATAATTTTCAGTGCTAAATAAAATTATATTTTTATTTATTTAAGTTTTAATGATAAGTTTTTTGATTAAAAGAGTACAAATGGTTCCTCAACAAAAAAATAAAATGTTAAAAATAACATATTTAGAACACCGCGTCTTACTACTCGTTCGGATAAAGTACTTATATTTTAATTACGCTAATATGATAGGAATGAAAAGGATTGCATTTAAAGGTCGTGTGCCCGAATCTGCATGTTTGGAGAGGGGAAAATCATTTATGAAAAACTCCCTCAGTATACATGACCGGTATCCGTACCTCAGTCTCCCCACCCCGTCATCATCAGTCCATTTTATTGTGATAATGACGTGTTAGAATATTCGACCCCTAAATCGGGCTACTAATAATTAAAATCTCACTTGAACCTCTTGAAACTAACGTTTTTTTAAATTTTGTGTTTATAAATTTGTGTACCCTGCCCCTTAGGCAGCCGCCCAGGTTTTCCTCAGTTTCCCTTCGACCTCGGTAGTCGACCTCCCGAGTAGACGCGTCCTTGTCGATGGTGGGAGTGGACCTAGACTAGGTACCTGACCTAGATCCGGACAAGGCTTTGGTAATAGCTCAAGAACAGTAATCGCTCTTGTCTCGTCTCGTCGGCGGAAATGAGCGCTTCTGATCGAGGCTGAGAGAGAAAGAGCGGCCATTGTGCCGGGTCACGAGAGTGTGTGTGTGTCGCGAGTTGGATGGTGACCCCACTAGGTCAAGGTCACACAGGCTACGCCCTCGTATTTCATTTTATACAGGTACGTTACATTTACAGATTCTGAAACAAACCTTTATTCCGGTTAAAACATTTTTCTAAATTTACTTTTAAAAGTTATGTGTGTTACTGTCACTTTTGACAGCTGGTGTCAATTTATAAATTTATTCTCTTATTACCGCGTCTGACTGCTTGGCTGGGTTATACGCCTGGTTACGATAATGTGATAGGGATGAGAAAGATTCGATTTTAGAATAAGTGTACCCGCATTTGTATGGAGAGAGAGGGAGAAACTATTTAGTAAAAACTTAATTACACCCGTACGGGATTCAAGCCCTGATCCCTCCATCATTGGCGCTTTACCTCGTTAACCTTTTTTTGGTCGATACACATTCTTTAGCGTGACAATAACACCTAAAAAAAAGCATACCGAAGAGTTGAAACGTATTCAGATGTCCTTCAATATGTAGGCTAATTAGTGGTTTGTAATTTTTAAAAAACTGCTAACACCAAAATATAGATGAAAGGAGTCGACAGGGTTTGACGCCATTTTCAACTTAACTTTTTAAGTTATTGAAAAAAGGGCGAAATTAACTCATTATAAACGTTAAATGTGATTTATTCCTTTAATATACTCGATAATATTTTATTTTTTTTTGCTATGGGCACAGAATATTTTTAAATTATTATTATCATTATCACCGCGTCTTACTGCCCGTTTGGATTAAACGCACTTACGCTTATGTGTAAATGAATGGTAGGGTGATTGTGAGATGAAATTGAAGACCTACAGTTTAACGTGGAATCCGAACCACGGTGGAGGTTTGGCATTCCACACATTTACAAGTTGTGATTAGTACTCGTTTTGTCAGAGGTGAAGGAAGGGTTAGGCAATCAAATAAATCTGTGCCGGGACTGAGGTTTGAACCCGGACCCCCATCACAGAAGTCTGACACCTTATCACTAGACCGCCAGGTCACCTCGGAAAATGCTAACACTAGACACATAATCAAGTGCATTCCAATAAAGCATTGATAATAATTCTCTCTCACACTCGCGTATTGATTACAGCGCATGGTGGTGTGATTAACGTCGGGATTCCCCGGTCTGCTGAAGACCGATTATGTTAATACTTCAATAATATAATCAAGCGAGTGCAAATCAATTACCTAAAATTCTTACAGGAAAATTTTCCAGAAAATGTACTCGAAAATTAAAAAAAAAACCTTTTCGAATATATTCCCTTCTCCAGGGATTCAATGATGACAATTTGTTCATTAAATTTTCCTATGGAATGCTGTAAGAAATGTTTTTGTTGAAAATGTTACAGAAAATGTTCGTATGTACGTACTGGGACTTTGAGCAAGCAAATTTCCGCATAATATTTTTACCATTAACGATAGTTTGAAGTATGAGGGCACAAGACGGGCTGGTTCGCGTGACGTCACAAGCTTGCGGGATGGGTTGGGGGAGCGGGGTAGGGAAGTAGTGACGTAGCCAGTGCGGGTGGTTCGTCGCTGCCACGTGGAAGCAGAGAGCGTATCGATCGATTCCTGACGCATCTACTCATGATCGTAGTGCGTGCTCCTGTAAACCCTCCTTTTTCGAACAAATACTTTTACTTTTTATACAGTTCGAAAAACAAACAAAATCAAGTTTACAATACTTTCGCTAAAACTGAATGGACAAAATCTGTCAAGCGTGGGCGATGCATAGTATTTGGCTAGGAGTATCAAGATTTAAAACTATATTTAATTGACTTTTTGGATGATTAGATAAAGTTTCTTCAATTCCATGCCGACAATAGTAACATTTAAAATTGTTCAATAAGGTTCTTGCCCTTACTAAGCCGGTCATACTATACTCCATTCACGGTAGGAATTACTCTCTGGAAGGTCTTTTTTCCTACCAATATCCTACTATATAATATATTTCTGGTAGGGAAAAGGGCCTTTCAGAAAACAATTCATAAGTTGAACAGACTTTACAGTATTTGTTAATATTGTCAAATAAGATTTTTTTATTCCAATACAACTATATAGCTTTTTGAGCTCTTCCTGTGCAAATCCAGCTATAGATAAAAGAACCATTTGTTGAACTATTTATAAAGATACATACAATAATTTTGTATTTATTTCAGTGAAAAATTAAACTATAAAGTTATAAAGCTTTTTTTTTAAAACGTATTCAGAGCAGAACCTTTCAACAGCACTTATCATAGAATCTCATCCGTTCACTCTCCCCCTACCTCCCCCCTCACTTAACTTCAGAACGCAAACTATTTAAAAGGAAGCGTGTTGAGACTCGACGTGCGCATTTATTTTTTCTTCTTTTTTTTTAGCATAAGTTTATGTGAATTTTTATCGCGTATGACCTATAAATTGATTATCAAACAGAGAACAGTAAACACAACACAGTGAATCACTGAACATCCGGATGATATGTACTTTAGCGGTGGTAGAAAGTTTGTATTCCCGTTACACTTTGATGGAGAACCCAGGGATCGAATCTCCGACGAGAACACTGAGGAGTGGTTCTTCCACGTGTGGTGTTGATTGTGGTTTTCTCGTCTTTTATCAGCGCCAATGTGGGTGAATGTCTTCTCAAGTTATCTTCCTTATCCTTTCCCCTTATATTACTTATTTAATAAGTCTTATGTTAGCTCGTTTTTTATATTTGTAAATCTAAGTGTTATTTTTAAAGGTATTGATAATATATATCAAAAGTGGTAGGTGAAGATAGCGTGACTTTACGTATGAATACGTGAAAGTAGATCTAATAGCATTTACTAGCTGTCAGATAAGGCCTTTAAAAAAAATTGGACTTTACAAACTTGACCACAGTGGGTGAATAATGTAAGACGTGCATCTGAAATCGAAATGTTGGCCCACATAGCAGGTCTTTCTATTCCCTGGGTTCTGTTCTAGGTTAAGTTGGTAAGTCGCTTGTTGGTTGTATTTATAAAGTGCATGTTAGGTACTCCGGTAAGAGCCACCAGGGATGAGCTGCGTGGCTGATGATGATGGTGATAACGCCCTTTGTTCCACGTGTGTATCTATCTAGCTTGGAGCTGTGGGCGGATCAATACACGTGTCGACCTTGCGCTATGATGCGACCACGCTCCCTTTGTTACCACGTAGTCATACTATAATATCATTGCGACATTATTATACGATTATAAATAATAAATCTTTTAATCGGATTTTTGCGTGCAAACAATTTTATCCATTACTTTGCAAAACCTTATGTGTGGTGCACATACGTGTTTGCCTTCAAATGTGGCACATTTTTGTGTGTGTGTGTTCCAAATCATAATCACTAAAAACTACATTAAATTTATCAAGTGTTGAAAACATGTTTTTCGATCATTGTAATTACCGGCTGCATTTTGTGTCAGTTACGGGTAGGTCAGGGTTCGAATTTCAGTCGGTTGCATTAAGAGTGTATTTTGCTTCCCACTGTACCTCTTCGCAAATACGGGTACATTTCCACTCTTCTACCGTCCTCATCCCTATATCATTAGCGTAATTAATATGCGTACACACCTGTTCTAGTGATCGCATGGTCAAAGGGGCGTCACTCTCGCAATAGACTAGACTGCCGATGGCAGGGAGATCGTGGTTCGATCCCGGCGTGTTGTACTAAAGGTGGGTTTTACCTAAATGGTTTCTTTCTCTCTCTCCATTCAAATAAGGGTACACTCCATTTAAAGTCATCCTTCTCATCTATAAAACGTTAGCATAATTAGTACATAGGCGTGTAATCCAAACGGGTAGTAAGACGCGGTTCTATACGGATTTTTTTTAAGAGTATCAACTAAAAAACCCATTATTTATACTGTATTGGCATAATTTCTACGTGGCCCTTAGTTAACTTCAATTTGGACATCCCTGGTCTAACTCATTGCTTCCATAAGGCGGCTAAAAAGTGATATTGCACACACCGTGTCACTTTCTGCCTTCTCAAGGTCACGCCGCCAAGTGAGTGGGTGGGGCTTGTCGGACCAGGTGTCAACGCCCCTCCTGGGACCGGACATTTCCTCTTACACGCTACACGACATTTGCAGGTGTCACTCAGGGACGTTTCTCGTACTTGGTTAGCAGAATCTTACGTAATATCGCTCGAATGAAATCCCACTGGCCTAGTCGGTTTGGGACTGACTAAGCTAGCCTAGCTTTCCCCTCCCGTTTCTCATGTTGGTATTTGAAGACACCCTATCTCTTTCAGGTCCATTCTAATAATATCTTCCCATCTGCTTCTAGGTATTCCCAATAGTCTCTTCCCATTGGGTTTGCCAGTAAATACACTGTAAATGGTTCTAGATTATCTCATTCGTGCTGCATGTCTTGCCCACCATAATCGACTAGACTTTACTATCCTAACAAAATTCTAGTGATGATTATACCTCATCCTTAACATATTAGTGTAATTAGTACATAGGCTTATAACCTAAACGGCTAGTAAATTGCGATGCTAAAAAAACACGGTTTTCTCTATCCTGCGTTTTTGATTTCTTGAATGGAGGCGCAATGTAAACCACTTATTGACCGAGTAATAACATGAATTTTCTCGATTTCCACTCCTCTTATCGTTATTCTTCAATCTAGGAATGTATATTCATTTTTAAGCTCGTAGTCTTGATTCGTCGGATTATTTTAAAGATACACACTGTAAACATCCAAACTAAGTTTAGAAAGTATATGGCCAATATAGCATTGATGGATAGACGGTGATAAAACCCAATTGCATTTTTTATCATGAAATGATAACTTAGTACTATACACCAGTTACACCTATAATGCAATATAATTCAAGGCCTTAGTTGGTGTTGATGTTGACCTTAATATTGATTTAGTTCAACCGGTGCTCACGCGTTTCAATGTCATAGAAGTAAAGGACAAACACTGCTACTACAGCCTGTAGCGCTCTCTAGTTGCTTTTGTAAAGACTACCGTTGAGATAGTTGCTAGTCCCGCCAACAGATGGTGCGCGCAAACACTATAATAATTAATATTGGAAATGACATTGACCCTTGTAAGGTAGTGAAGTGTTGCGTAATACTTAAAAATACTTTTAATAGTTTCGCGTGCTCAAGGGATGATTATTGTCCTCATTAATACGTTTATAAAGAAATATTTTTTAAAAAAATTTTGTTTTAAGTAAAGTTGAAACGTTGTAATATAAATAATTACTTTATAAAAATTTTTACATACAAATATAAAACATGATGTCTGGCTCAATTAAATGAGTTTTGTAATATGTAAGGCTCAAAAGTTCTTCTAAATATTCCTTAGTAGCAATATAATAAAGCGCGACGCATTCTCTTACCAAATGTGAAGTGTAGAACTTTTGATAAGGGGCCGTCCTTAAATTACGTTAAGCTTTTTTTTTCGGGATTTTCATCCACTCCCA
>CABFOW010000331.1:99304-109379 GCA_902141385.1 Timema californicum | reverse complement strand
GGGGGGGGGGGAGCGGTGTGGCAACAGCGGCCGGTCACGACTCGCGGCACAAGGTAGTGAAGGTACTTGATGTTGCAAATCGCGTCGTGATTTCTGATGTCTTGGACGCTATGCTGTTTCTTCGCTGCCCTGTCTCGGATAGTTCCACGGGGCTCAATCCCCCGTGCATTGGTGTCTGGGAGTCGTTTTTCAACACATTGTGGTTTCTCGTCCTTTCTGGACAATACTTAGCATCCGACCTACTCATATTAATTGTTCCCCAAGGACAATCCTTGAACCGGTCGATCGTTTAAGAAAACCACAGGTTTAATAAAAGTAAATATTTGAGTATTTTAAATTCGTAAATATAGGTTATCGAGTACTTTCAAATACGCTTCTATAGCCACATTCTCTAATGCGCTACTTTCGTGGCAAACTAGACTGCCGATGATGGGGAGATCAAGGTTCGAGTCTTAATCGAGTACTGGGAGAGCAATAGTAGGCCTACTTGAAGAAAGATTGAATAAATATACAGTACATACATAAAAAGGCCAAGGCAAGGTATATTAGAGAAACGTTGGGTGATCATGAGACTTTCGATATATTTTTAACTCTATTGGGACCCAAAAAAGGCGGCCTACCCCTGCCCTAGGTTAATGTGATCACTTTTTTCTTGGCATTTTCGGGGACAACCATTTCCAACTAATTGATTGGAGTCGGTGGCCTGGCGGTCTAGGGTTAAGGTGTCAGACTTCTGTGCTGGCGGCCGGGGTTCAATCTTCGGTCCCGGCACAGATTTATCGGATTATCAAACCCTTCCTTCACCTCTGACAAGACATCTTGTGAATGTGGGGAATGCCAGGCCTCCACCGTGGTTCGGATTCCACGTTAAACTGTAGGTCCTCCATTTCATCTCACAATCACCCTACCATTACACATTAGCGTAAGTGCATATAACCCGAACGGGTAGTAAGACGCGGTGCTAATAATAATAATAATAATAATAATGATTGGAGTCGAAGAAGGTAATCAGTTGTCATTCAAATCGTACACCCCGTTTACCTTTACCTTGACGTATTACACTATGACCTCTATCTTATAAGCTCTAACATAATGAAATAATGCAAGGTAAGCGTGTTACTTTATAGTGTGGATGAGGGGTAAGTAATATACACCTTAAAGTAATAAGTTTTTGTTTTAATTTGGACTAACTCACAGCACAGGTAGAGCTAAAAGTTAAGGTGGCCGACTTGGTCTGCAAAAAAGTATAAATCGATGTCAGGCTACACGGCCTAAAATGCTTTGGTATGTGTGTTGGGTTTTTTTAAACTACGTTTCTATTTTGTTTAAGCTCTTAATTCCCTTTTCCTTTCGACTACAACTACCCTTGGGCATGTTAATAAAAAAGAAAGGAAAGAAAAGAAAACAATGAAAACTTCTTATCTGAAGGTAAAGAGGAAAACTTGCTGCCTGTTCTTAAATACCTTAACATTTTCTCTTGTGAGCCTATCAAAAAATTATTGTTTTTAAGGACATGCTAGATATAGAGCCCTTTTTCATCAAACTTAGTCTTATAGCTTAACAAATATGTTCTACTCAGGCATGTTATATTTATTTTAAACGAGACACGTGGTGAGCCAATGTACCATTCAATAATTAGCATAGCTGCATCGTTGTTTGCATGGTCTAAGGCGTCGTTCTTGCAAAGGGAGGCTAGACCAAGGGTTCCTAACTTTTTAGACCGAAGGAGCCCTTGCACCATAAAAATATATTCTGGAATCCTCACACAGTATCTCTCCTGCTGTCCAGGAATATAAAACTCAGAATATACAAAACAATAATTTTACCGGTTGTTCTCTATGAGTGCGAAACGTAGTAAATTTCTTCATACGATAAATTTTGTTTAGGGAGTTCATAAACAAGGTGTTTAGGAAGAGGGATGGAGATTGGAGGAGGTTACATAAAGATGGATTACATATACCCGGTACTCATCACATGACATTTTTAGGAAAATCAAGTCTTGTAGATTACGCAGGACATGCAGCGCGAATTGGAGAATCTAGAATCACCTTTTGATCATAAAATGGTTCAATATTTGGAGTTACGGTTGTCAGCTGTAGGTGCAGATCATCTATATTCTTGTTTTTAAATTTATTATTTGTAGCAACATACCATTAAAAAGTATGCTGACAAAGATATATTTTTGTAATCTTTCCTGAAATATTGTTTTTAAATCATAATTTGTTGAAATTTCTATAAACTGTTCTTTCTCTTTTAAACTCAATTCGTTGACACTGGCAGATTCAGGCAAATACGGACATATTTTCTCAAAATTATACCTCCAATACCCTTATTCCACTAGATTAAGTATGAGCATAGTCCGAAAGGGCATCAAGCCGCGATCAATTTTTTTTAAAAGAGTTTGCTCCCTGGCAATGAATGAGAGCACCTTTTCAAGATGCTGCACAAGTTTTCTTGTCTGTTCTGGTGCATTCTTAGATTTTTATGTATTCATTGTATGTTTTTTGACCTCATGTGCAACTTGTTCGAGCTCCTCGGTATAAAAGGTGGTTTGTGTTGCAAAGTGTCTTGTAACAAGTCATCTGCCATTAAAATGCCGGCTGCAAGCTATTACAGAGTGTAATCTCTACGTTCCTGCCTCGTTTTCATTCCCCCATAAATCGTGGCCTCAGCGGAGTGGTCTTTGTTCTATCTCCACCATCGTGAGTAGCGGGGCTGTATAACAGGCTAGTCGTGTTGGGTAAGGGGACAGGAGTTCATATTTATCCCGTCCACCGCATTTTTAGGGTCTTATTTAAATTAAGTCTTGTCTCTGGAGTCAACCACTTTCCCACTATGCGATTAACGAGCAGTTGCCCACTTCTGTAGCCGCGTGGTTAACGCACTACTCTTGTGTTGGACTAAACTGTTGAAAATGGGGAGATCGGGTGCACTGAGGGTAGTTTTCTACTTGGCCTACACGCAAATGCGGGTACATTTCTTCTAAATTAAGCTTTCCAAATCCCTAACTCAATAGTATAATTGTTACATAGGCGTATAACCCGAATGGGTAGTAAGACGTGGTGCTAAAAGAAAAAGCAGTTCAGGTTGAATTAAGGATTGACTGACGCCCGAGTATAGACTACATATGAGAGTGGAAAACCATTTTGGAAAAACCACCCTCAATAAACCCGACCAAGACCGTAATCGGTGGTCTAGTCCACAGCGTGAGTAACGTCTTAGACCGTGCGGCCATCGAAGTGAGTTCTACCCTCATTATTGTCTCTGGAGTCAACCAATATCCTAGTATGTGAATAACAAACAAGTTTAATTCAAACGGGGGATTTTCTGACGTTCACGACTCTCAACTAAATACTAATTCTGACATCCTTCATCCCAACCCCTGTTTGTTAAAGATTCGTGGACTCCCAAGACTAGACTATAATATTACAGCCCCTAGTTTTCAACTTGATATTTTGTTTCATGGACCTGAAAGATTAGCAACATCAAAGAATAGATTACTCTCTCACTTGAAACTTTTTTTTTTCGGGTGTGTCTGTAGGAGAGCAGTAAGAATGTGACTCTGTGACTCACAGCACCATCTTGATTGAGATTGCTATACAAGAGTTTATTTTAATTTGTTGTCTGAGGACAGGGCTGAGTCAGGACTTGAGGCTAAACCTAAAAGCTAAGAAAAAGTTACAATAATGACCATTCAAGAGGGAGAATATATGAATATAATTTAACGAGAAAATACTATTTTAAGAAATTCTCAACTCAAATCACTTTTCCTCAATTACTACCCTCAATCCTAACATTAAATACCCCCTATTGGTCGTTAAAATAAACCTTAGGATATACGTATAATTGTAAAGTAAATAAAGAGTAACGTCTCCCACTACGTCAGTCGTATAGGCCAGTGTGTGACCTTTGCGTAACACACTCCCCTGCCCTCCATGTGTGGGACAAATGATGAAACCTGGCCTAGAGAGAGACATGTGACGCGGGCTAGAAGCGGTCAACTGACCGACCACACTTGCTCGGGTCGACTCACGCCAGATGGTCTTTGTGTTCTGAACTCTGTGCAAGGCCAAGTTCATGTTTTTATCAGTTTATTCATAGGAAGAACTGTCTTAATATATTACCCACATCCGTGGCCACGTGGACTAAATGCCAGACTCGTATATTATGGTTCACTGGTGGTGGAGTGTCCAGATTTCGAATCCCAGTAGAGTTTATTGAGGTCAGATTTTTATAAATAGTTACCCACTATCCCACGCAAATTCTGGTACATTTAACCTAAATTTTACTTTCATCATATCTACCCCAGAAGTGGAATAAATACGCATACATACCTGACGGGTAGTAAGATGCAGTTGAAAAAATAAAATAATATATTTATTCATATGTCAAGTCATGAGATCTGCAGTTGTCGCTTTTGATAGATAGTATCAATATCGATAAAATAATAAATATTTAGTAAAATACCATCAATGTTGACCACATTTTTTTTACTGAAACATCCTTAATTACGTGTTCTCATTAAAGGCTGCAACCAAAGTTCATGCCATCTCGTGTGGGGGTTAGAAAGACAGGTATATTGCTGGCCTTGGGGTCCCTCGTTCTATTCTAGGTATGGAATCAATTTAGTATTCGTATTAAGCTCATGACACTCGTGATAGTAAGGGTTAAGGGGGCCACCTCCATAATCGAGAAATTGCCACGCAAACGTTCAGCTTGAACGCAACATTCAATTTAATGATGTGTTATTTCAAAATATGGTTCACGCAAATAAAGTAGAAATATTCCACTGGGGCTTTGTTTCCTAAACAACCCTATATTTTGAGTTTTATAATAGAAAAAAATGTGTGAAAACGTAAAATAAGCTCATTTTCAACGACTGTTAGTCATATTAGGAGAACTATGAGACTAGGCTTGATGTAAAAAAGGATATTTAACCTCCCCCTAACAAATCCAGTAATTTGCTATACAGGCTCACAACAGAATCTTAAGATATTTGAGAACTAGCAGCGAGCTTTCCTCTTTACCTTGAATTAAGAAGTTTATTAGTTTTCTTTCTCCTTTTTCTTATTGATATGACAAAGGGTGGTTGTATGTGAAGGGCGAAGGATAGTATAAGCGTGGGCATAAAAGAGAAGTAGTTAAAGAAAACGATGCCAACCATTATATTTTAATCCGTGTGGTCTGACATCGATTGATACTTTCTTGCTGATCCAGGTGGCCGCCTTAAACTGATTTGTAAGTCGTGTTCTAGTACAATGTCGTGTTCTAGTACAATGTCGTGTTTTTAGAAATTACACTTTATATATACCCCTAAAAGTGGCTTGAGTGTTAGCGGAGGGCAGCATTCCTAGTTCTTACCATAATAACAGCTCCTTCCATTTAGTTCTAATTAATCTGCTTAAACAAATTTCAGCTACTCGAATCAGTTTTATTACATGTTGTAAGACAATAATAGATCAAGTTTGAACCCTGGATGGGTATACTGTGGTTTTATATCCTCGTTTAAGGGTGAGTTCTGATGTTTTCCCTTTTAATTAATCTTCTTACCCCAACCTCTTTGTAACCTTTTTGTTCAAAATTTTAATTTTAAAAAACGTGAGCTACAATAAATTACATATTGTGTAACTTTTTTGATCAATAAACTGAGGCTTGAAATAAAACATGGATTCTATTTTAAAATGAATCTGTAATAAATTTACAGAATGGGTGCTTGAACCTTTTTTTTCCTTTGAGTATTACCGGAAAAGAGGTTTCTGTCCCAACGTTTCTGACCTTTGAAGTGTTGTTGAGTGTTATCCAAGTTAATCTGGATATATTCGCGAATGAATCATTGTGGCCACTTTTATGCTCGCGATGCCATCATACTGACCGTATTTTTTGTCATGATTTACATTCTGAGAATATTTTTTTTTACTCCCTCTTGTCTTGATGTCTGCTTCAAACATAACTGTGTAAATGTTTGAAATATTTTCTAGGTTTTATTTTATCTTTGTCTGTGATGGAAAAGACCTGTGTAATAGGACTAATAGCTTTACAAGTTTCGTAGATGTAAACAAATTAGGCCATAGCTTCTCAAGTTACACGGACCAATAGTAGGGGAGAGGTTAAGCTTGTTTCACGATCGAGAAATCAAAAGGTGCACGCGTTTACACGTTAAGGGTTACCGCCACCTACTTGCAGGACTAATTTAACTTTTTCTCCTATGCTTTTTTAAGCTATAAAACTTAAAAATCTAAGGTTTTTTATTGTAAGCTGGTAACTTTCTCTTCAATTTTGGTGTGAGCCATATTTTGAAATAAACCACTTCTTACGATCATTTGACCAACAACATTTTATTGCGCAAGACGTGCAAGCTAGAATTATTAAAGATTCAGTGATTTCACATCATTACAGTTCACGAGTTATAAGGGTCGAAATTGCTATTTTATGCTTTTTTTGCTTATCATTGCTAAGGTAAAATAATGTAATGAATGGGGATGAAACTGTGTATAACTAGACATTCATATGAGGTGTACACAGTGAAATATTTATATTATTAATAATATTAATACTATAATCATAAATAAGACAAGACCTCTGGCAAACATCTCAGCACTTCTATAGGCAGCGTCCTTGATTTGGTTTTGAATTTTATGATTTATAATTAAAATCTAATAGGACAAGTCTGGAAAATCATAAATACCAATGAAGAACCCTCTTTCGGAAATTAAAAAAGCGTCACGTAATTTTAATGTGGTTATTAAAATATTATAATAAACAATAAACATTTATCATTTATATCTAGCATTTAAGGTGGGATAGAAGGAAACGCGAGCTCAATATTTTTTTTCCAGTGTCTATAGCCCTAATAAAAAAACGCTCCAGTAGAAATGTTTAACTTAATTTTCGACAAATCTTATAGGCCTATTAGTTTCAACAGTTTTTAAATATTTGTCATGAGCATAATGGAATTGAAACATGAACTTTTTTAATTACGAGAAAAAGTTCGGTTCAAATAATGGGATTTTTCTTTTTTTTAAAGTTGAGATTATTAATATGCTAAGAAAATTATACGAGCCCTATCTACCGAAGTGATATTTTACTATTGTGGACAGACAGTTTTTGTACCATAAAAATTCTCTCTTTTATCTTAATATCTAGATACATTTACTAAAAACTCGTAATATTCAATAAACGGGGTAATACACATTGTAGCAGAAACATAGAGAAAAGAGGAACATTTCTGTGCACCAAAGTGCACGTTAATCAATTTCAATTGTCAAAGAGCTACATAAAAAAGTGCATACATATATCTGCTTATATCTCAGAAACTATTGGTTTTATAAAAATATATTTCAAATAAAATATTTTAATTTTGTATAGTCCCACAACTTTACAATGATAAGTTATTTCGTGTCTCAAATATTTGCGGAGATATAATCAAAATTGGGAACTTTTCTGCTGATCTAAAGTACCCTTAAAATTATTTTCATAGAAAAATGAGGGTTGTAATTTTGTTTGCAATGTTAAACAATTCCAAGATATTAAAAAAATAATCAAAATTGTTAGAGTGGATTTGGAGGTAATCGATCCTACCCCCCCCCNCCCCCCCCCCCCTTTTATTCCTTCTTTAAACTACCCTTAATTTTAGGGTTGGATATAGAGTTCCAAGAACCCCTCGAGGGAACCTTATCAAAGCCCTAGAGACCAAGTTTCAGCCCGATCGGAACTATGTTTTAGAATCAAGGCCAAGACACAGACAGACGGTCAGGGGCTGGGTGACCTGGGTGGCTTCCCGGGGTGTCAGCTCGAAGGGGGCGCCAAACAGAGCATCAACCTAACCTAACCTAACCTAACATAGCTTGGGAACGATACGGAAATAATTTCAAAACCTCACAACTCCAAACCTAACGTAACCTGGGCCTAATAGTGAGGTTGCTAAGCATAACACTCATTCACTTTTTGACACTGTATTTGACATAGTGATATAGTTTTTTTTGTGGCGAATAAAATGGGATATAGTGACGCTCCTAAAAAGTTATTTTACATCCGCCATCTTCAAAAATAGCTTCTTAAAACCGTATATTGAAATAATCTCTTAAACCGTCCATTACATCAAAATTAAAGAGGAAAGCATTGTCTTCATAACTAGCTCTAATAGTTTTCTTAGTAATACTAACCATCTTTATACAATATCGCAGTGAAATGGTATTACTTTATGATAAACATTTATGGAGTTTACTCTTCAGAATATTTTCATATCTCACCCAGGCTACGTTAGGTTTGAAGTTGCTAGGTTTAGCATGGGCGTAGGGGAAATTTAATTGGGGGAAGGGGGGTGGGTCAAAAACCGTAAGTTTATAACATGGAATTAAGACTTACTATTAAACCCTAAGAATCAAGACTATTGTTGCTTTATACAATAGTGGTGGAACTTTATTTGTGTGAGAGGGGGAGGGGGAACAAGAACCTAAAAAAATATCTGGACTTTCTACCCCCTCTTCTCCATTTAAGGTTAGAAATTTGGGTGCTCCTAGGACACAGACAAATTATAGAAACAGACTCTAAACCTTAAGGGGGTTTTGCTGAGCGCCTTTTGCAAGCTTGAGTCCCTGGGCTTCGCTAGTGTCACTGCAGGGTGATGACAGGACTGAACGTAGCGATCCTAGTGGTGAAAGACTCAAGCTTGCAAAAGGAGCACAACTGTTTTAACCTAGAAAATGAGTGTCTGGATATATTATTTGTCTTTGTCCTAGGTGGTATTCGGAGTGGTCCTCGTTTGAAGAATTTTTGAAAAATCATATTCTTTTAACAGCTATTTAGAATAGTGCTACCCTAAAATGTTTTGAAATTTAGATACTTTTAGAGGATATTTGGAGTAGACCTCCTTTGAATGTTTTTAAAATAAATTGTAAACGCCCAAAAGATATTTTAAGTGGTACTCACCCAGATTTTTTTTTTTTTTTGAAATTTGGAATGATCTAGAAGCAATATAGAATGTTTTCCACCTGCCTTTATTTTTTTTATTTTTTTTTCGAAATTTAGATGCCTCTTGGGGCTATTAGAAGTGGTCTTCCAATTTTTTGTTTAATTGGATGCCATTAGAAGCTATTGGGATTGGTCCTCGCCTGGTTTTTTTTTCTTATCATGCCCAGGCTACGTTAGATTTAGAGTAGTTAGTTTTGGTGATTATCTTCATAATATCCTATTATCCCCCGTTATATAAGAGGGTGCCAAAAGGCAATCCTACCCGAGCGCAAAATTTACCTTAGGCCGCTCCTGCAGACGGTATTGCGGACATTTTTTAAATCGGTTTTAGGGGCTCATAAAACGTCGACATTTATCAAAATCTTGAGTTCGATTTTTTTTAAGATCACAATAATTCTCTCTCTCTCTCTCTCTGAGGGTCAAGAGAAAGTAAACATATGGACCTTAATTTACGTTCCCCTCAACTTTACAATAAGATTATAAAATATTTTTATATCTTAAACTGTCTTAAGTAACTACTACACCACACTCGACTTAAGCATAACCTCTTATGAACTGGTACATAATAAGATGTTTCAATCGTCTTAACGCATACGTTAACTCTTAATTTTTTCAATTGTGAACCTAGCCTTGCATGTTTTTGTTTCCAAGCATTTAATACCTGCGCAGTTTATTGGCATCCTATCTGAACCTCATTCTAAGATACACCTAACAACCAGACCCCAGACTGCTAATTTATCACTGGAGTAAAAGTGATTTTAAACAAAACACAATTCCACAGTAGTATATTTTTAGGCCCTTACTAATTCTAACCCAAGACCCATGGATATACATACTGGACAAAGTGGAGGATGCCATTATATTTAAAACCAAATTATAATACTGTATTGGTACTTTTAACTTACTTTTTAGAACACAAAAAGTGGCTTGCTTACAGGGAGGTTCAAAAAGGTGATCACTTTTTGTTACCGGTAATAGTGGACCGATAAGCTTAAAAAATAAATATTTTTTTACATCTATTTCAGGACAAGAATATTTTTTTATCGCCGTGTCGAACGTTTCGGGAGTAAAGTCTCAGTTTAAGCCCCCCCTATCCCCCCCCCCC
>CABFOW010000331.1:80647-98945 GCA_902141385.1 Timema californicum | reverse complement strand
CCCCCCCGGGAATAACTGCTCCAAAACAATCTTGTTCCCTTTGAGGTATCTAGTGTAGCAGAGAAACAAATATTTCTTACGATACTTCTGAATGGTAAGTTTTTATTTTAATGGGATAGATATTTAATTTAACGTACACTTTAAAAATGTTATATAAGAACAAAACTTACAAACTAATTCATCCCAAAGACAGCCAACCTTATTCTCCACAGCCAGCCCCGCACGCACCATAACTATTAGAAGGAAGACTGTATTTCTATAAATAAAACTAAAACTGTAGGGCTGTCAAGAAAAATGAGCCCTGCGAGAATCTTTCGAATTTATTTGGGCGTGAACCATGTTTTGAAAGAACGCGTGGTAGAATTAAATATTTCGTTATAACTGAATGTTGGCGCGGCAATTTCTCGCTGACGGAGGTGTCACCCTTAAACACCAGTGACCTTATATCTTCTATCGTCATCTGAGCTGCTAGTGAGCCACGTATTAACATATGATGTCACATGTGTATGCACAATCAATGTACACGTGATGCATTCTTGCGAGCCAGTACAGTCACCATGTCCATGTGTGTAGTAGATGTGTGGGGTTAGACTTGCCAATGCACGTGGCTTTGGTCTTCCATCTATAGTCGGGGCAAACACAAAATAAACACTGCCATAGAGGAAGGGGGGGATGCAACAGATTATTATTATTCAGTTATTCCGGAAAATTAAAGATACTTAATCGTAAACATAATTTATGCTGATTTTGATAGGAATTTCGTTATGGAAGGTCTTTTATTCTACCAAAATATTACTTAATACACAATAGGGTTCTGGTAGGAAATAACGCCTTCCAAAACGGGCTTCCTACCAAAATCATGGAAGTGACTGTACATGCGTCTGACGAGACTCATTCAATGTATATAAAGTGACTGTACACTTAACTCACCCTGGAAGGTAGCAAACTTAACATGTTTGATTCTACTACGGTGTAGCTCAGCTGCGGCAAACTACGCGACGTCAATTTGTGCGGACAGTTGCATACATCCCATTAACGATAACAGTTTGAGTAGTTACTAAACAACATTTAGGTAGGCTAAGAAGCAACATGACTGATTACATTTAAATTTATTTGCTATGCCATATTAAGAGTTTATTTGCTACTTTCATTGTGTACCAAAGTTATATAATTATATGACTAATAAACTTATTTTTGTGTACAAAAGTACATAATTTAGTAAATTTATATTTTTGTCGTGTGGTGGCCCTAGAGAAGGAAAATTTTCATTTATTATTTCTGTAAGATAATTCCAACTCATTAAATGGAACTAATGTAATCGATATATATATATCTTAAATGTCAACGTTTATACGCCGATTATGGGGAGATCGGTGTTTGATCCCGGTCGGGTACAATGAGGGTGGGTTTTCCTAGTGTTTCACTCTCACGGGTACAATTTCTCTAAATTCAAACTTATTCATCCCTAACCCATTAGCGTAATTAATACATAGGCGTATAACCCGAAAGGGTAGTAAGATGCGGTGCTGAAAAAAAGTAGTAAAGAAACCATTGAAAGCGAGCCTTTGTAGACCCGTTATATTCATAAATCAAAATTCAATTCTTTTCATCAGTAAGTTAATTAAAATAATTTTAAAGTTGGCTCAACATTTATGTCCCCCCTATTCTCAGTGCTTCTCGACTACTCCTCCCCCTCCCCGTGTTCCCTTCTTATAACTTACTCATCTCCTAACTCACTAACTCACTATATTTTGAAGTACAATAGGCTTTAGTTGCCGTCTCTACTATTTAACCCTTCCACCTCAAGCCACGACTGCGGACCTTTTTACATCTCTAGGTGGCCCTCTAGAAACCTTACAAATGTCCATGGAGTAAACCTTCTCCACAACTCTAGTTGGTGTAGTGTTAGGCCAACGTAGAAGAATTTCGTGTTATATGTAAGTATTAAAAGTTTAAAACTGTGTCTGGAAAGTGTAAATACATTTTAGTTGGATTATTTTTCTCATTCTAAAACACGTCTGCCTACTGATTTAAAGTTCTCGGGTTCTATTCTTGACAAAAGTAAAAAAAAATCTACACCTTTGGAATTAGGATAGTTTCCTTTTTTTTTACTTGGTAAATTTGTGGTCTGGGGTCTGGTTGATTTATTTTCTTTACGATAAAGCTATACGTCACAAATGTCAAGTAAATTGTCCTTAAAAATTGGAATAGATAACTTACTATCTGTATAATCTCGTATTGGCGGTCATAGTTAGTACGGCGCTAATGCGGAACAAGGGCGGCAAGGTGGGGGGGGGGGCCTCTTCCCGTGGAGGTAGTTTGAAAAGTCGGGTATTTTATAACGTGATTTACGGCCCCGTCACAGTAGACTGGCTAAGTAAAATAGTGATCGAGCGTGTTTTTCCGTAATTTAGGAGCAGGGTGTAGACTGTAGTGAGTCCTTGACCCTAATAATGCTTCTCTCCCTCTTCTCGTAGTACTAACCTACCCTCATGTATGTCTGTCTGCCAGGGTCCTTGGCCCATTACAATCCCCCAACCCCCTCCTCCACACCCTTCTATCTTTCTCCCTTTGAACAGGAAACTAGTTGGTGGCTCGTAGATATTGCTCCCTTTTACAATCCTCGCCCACCCTCCCTACTTGCTCTGTGATCACTCCACCCACGGTACAGTTTGGTTCAAAAACAAATTGAGAGGTTACCTCTGTATCTTTCATACCAGAGCTAAGGCAACCATCTTTTTTAGAGCAAATACAGGACCCTCCCTCTTCTCCTATTTTGAACCACGTATTGTTTTATATTATTATTATTATTATTAGCACCGCGTCTTACTACCCGTTCGGGTTTTACGCACTTACGCTAATGTGTAATGGTAGGGTGATTGTGAGATGAAATGAAGGACCTACAGTTTAACGTGGAATCCGAACCACGGTGGAGGCCTGGCATTCCTCACATTCACAAGATGTCTTGTCAGAGGTGAAGGAAGGGTTTGGTCATCAGCTAAATCTTTGCCGGGATATTGTTTTATAACATTCTTAATAGGGTGCATAGTTTTTAAAAGGTTCAACTACTAATTGAGTGGTTGTTTTGAAGAGCTACTGAACTAATTAAATTCTAGATTTAAAAATAAGCAGTGAATACGTGATTTGACATAAACAAAAATATGTAATGAATTCGTGATTTTATAGAATGTTTAAGAAATAATTGAGACTACATTTGCGTAAAGGGAGAGAGAGGGGGAAATGATTTATAAAGAAAAAAACACCTCAATTGACCCAACGGGGATTCGAATCCCGATATCCTCGTTACATCAATCCAGACCATTACGAGAGTGATTCCTCAGACCGTGTGAACACTTACTTTTGGTGGGTGGAGAGGGAGGGGTTGTTATTTCTGTACTGGTTTTGCAAGTGTTTGTAGATTTGACTTTACAAAGGTTTTAGAAAACCGGTGAACATAATAAAAGCGCAGGCAACACGAAAGAGCCGATCAATTTAATTGATTGATTACCCTCTCGGAGTGTGGCGTGTGATCTGAAGTTGGAATCGTGAAGTGGATCAATCTACGTTCACCTCACAACGTCCAGTTGCCACGCGTTTGTTTTGTTGATCCCTCTTCCTAGATTAATACCACACTCGTCCTAGACCTCGGGACAGCGATAATGGGGAGAAAGGCGGGTGTACATCGTTAGGGAATACCTTCTATCTTCTTTCTCGAGTACCATTTTCATAGGTAGGGATTTTATAGTAAAAACAAACATCTTTATTGCGGTCAAAATTACTAGCAGTAACGATATTAGAGTGGAAATTAGGAAAATAATATAGTTGGGAAATGAAAAAAAAAAGAATAGATGAGGATATTGTGGAGTGGAGGAGGTTACATAATGATAAGCTGGCCAGTACTCACAACAATACATTTTTAGGATAGTAAAGTCTCGTGGATTACGGTGGGCAGGAGATTGAATGAGAGAATCTAGAGCTGTGCTTGGGGTGTTGACTGGCAAACCCAATGGGACGAGACCATTGGTAAGACCTAGACGAAGATGGCAGGCTAGTATTACAATTAACCTGAAAAAAAGACACTGTAATGTAAGTGCGACAATGAAATTTAAATTTCCTGATGCTATAGAGTAAGTAAGTCAAAATTGGCGACTGTTAACTAATTTATAAGCGTTATTTTATAGGTATTGCCTATCAAAAGCAACAGCTTTAGATCACACGGCCTAGAGTTAACTATGTGAACGTAGATCCCGTAACTTTTTTGATAGCTGTCAGAAAAGACCCAACATATAAAAATCTAACTGTAGACATATTTGGTATTTCGCTATAAGAAAATCAATATCTTGAAGTATAGTCGATCTGCCATAGGAAAAGGATACGGTTGTGAAGCCACGCCACGCCTTTTACCTCCCCTCACAAACTAGGTTTTAGACTTGGACTCGACAGGGCCAAGGGCCTTAATGTCTTTAAACATTTTTTGGAAATAATGTTTTCCGCGATGTGCTTTCCATTTACTCTGAAATGTAGCAGTATTACCTTGACGGACTACACTATGGCCCTAAACTACGCCATAGTGGAACCATACTAGGTGAGCTTGCTGTATTTCAGAGTAAGCGAACTGTACAATTTAAAATAACTAATAATATTATTTGGATTTAATTTATTAATCTCTACAAAACCTGATACACTATCACACCACTATGAATTTCCTAGTGGCATGTAACCACACACCATGTCTTACTACCCGGTCGGGCAATCCGCAACACCATCCAATATGGGTTTGCGAAGCTTTGAAACAAATTCCGGCTTAGAAGCTTCATCAATAAAAAATATTGACAGCTGAAATACTCGACTTATATTCACATTTAGCCATTTTGAGCTGTTTTGTACATTACCAATTAATATTCATATGTGAAAAAAATCTGAAGTTACTGAATTGAATGTTATAATAATAACTTGATCTGTCAGATTAACATGAAATATTACTAACAATTGTATAATAAAACATTTTCCAATTAATTTTAGTGCATGAAGTAATATAAATAACCACAATATAATATTTTTTAAAGCATAAAACAACTAAAAGAAAATATTCTAACCTTGATTCGTTTGGAAAATAAATCTTACATTCGATTTGAGCTCGTTTCGAATCGAAAAAGTGGACCTAGCACACCCCTGCTGTCCATTTAAGGTCCCTTTAATAGCCTCACACACTGGCAGATCGGTCGACTCCCGAGACTAGACTAATGCCAGCCGAAGAACAGATTACTATGTATGTATCTAGCAAGTAAACTTGTGAGCAGTTATAGATAAGTTTCTTCCTATGGCACTCGGATCATAGATAATTCTATCTCGGACCCGCGAGAATAAGCTAGAGGCCATGCTTTAGTTGAGTCCCTCATCTATTTGTTGCAATCCTCTTTCATGGTTGGAAACATTTGGAAAGCCCTAAGCTTCTTCTAAGAGATGCTATCTATCTAATTTACAGCTTGTCTTCTTCAGCTGGCGTTTTTACACTCTGATGATTTCAAACAACAGGGACCATATAAATAAGTTTGTTCGACAAATATGACCCCAAGTGTTAATATATTTCTAATCAAGTGCCAATAAAAGAAAGATGCCAGAACCCTACAATTGAGCCAATTTATCCATATTTTTTTACCATTAGCTTCTTTTTTTTTACCAAGATGAACCACAGTTTTATAGAAAGGAACACACGTGAAACATAATTCCAATTCACTTGTATCTTATCTGTTTTCGTATCATGTTATGACTAGTAGAATTGCAGGTAGCGGGTGTAACTATTATAATACGAATTTAGAGTATTTGACGTAAACACAGATCAGAACACATGTAATATAGCATGATACTATAGCAATACGCAATAGTAAGAACAGTATCTGACATTAACTAAAGTTATTATTATTATTAATAATATTATTATTATTGCACCGCGTCTTACTACCCGTTTGGGTTATACGCACTAACGCTAATGTGTAATGGTAGGGTGATTGTGAGATGAAATGGAGGACCTACAGTTTAACGTGGAATCCGAACCACGGTGGAGGCCTGGCATTCCCCACATTCACAAGATGTCTTGTCAGAGGTGAAGGAAGGGCTTGGTAATCAGATAAATCTGTGCCGGGACCGAGGATTGAACCCCGGCCGCCAGCACAGAAGTCTGACACCTTACCCCTAGACCGCCAGGTAACCAACTAAAGTTATTAAAACAATATATATATATATATATATATTGTTTTAATAACATATATATATATTGTTTTAATAACATATATATATTGTTTTAATAACTTATATAAATAATATATATATATATATACACGTCAATTAATGTGATATACAGTGGTCACTATAGAAATATTGTATCAGTACCGAAAAAATAATACTAATAATAAACTAATATGTTGACAGTATCGGCAGCAATAAAAATATGTTTGTAAGTTGAACGATCAAAAACTTGAGTTATACAGAATAGCCGGAGAAATGAATACACGGCATGTTTTTAAGTGTAAAAAGTATTTAATATATTTAAATAATAATAATATTGATTTAGTAACTATAAAATATAGCTGTGGTGGTACGTATTATTAGAATTTTTCTTTTGGGGGGGCGGGGGGAGAGGGGTAACACACTACAAAGTGGTTTCTGTTGAAGGTTTTTTTTTCTTGGGATGGTTGCTTGCAGCAAAACCACTTATTGTTCATTCTATGTAAGGATGTACCCTTCGTTAACCCTGAAAGTTAGCAAGCTTAGTCTATCTTGGACGTTTTTCCTATGACGTAGCTTATAAGACAGGGCCATAGTGTAATCCGTCAAGGAAAGACCGCTACCTTTCAGGGTAAATGAAGTGTGAACCGGTCGTATCAAACTATACGGAACTTCGAACTAAAGGGACTCGGTTATATTTTCCAAAATATCTTTTTCACACCGTTTTCTTGCCATTACCAATCTTTACAAACAGCCATCAACTCATAGCCGTTTATGACGATATGCCAGAACATTACTTTCTTTCTAGGGGATCTTCAGCACTCGAACCCACGTTCCCCCCCAGTGTATGACCCACTGATCCAGTTAAGGTGAGACATAAAACAATTGTGAGTCTGTGTCACGGGTGTCGGGGATTGGAAAGTGCCCCTCCTCTTCCTCCATAACACCCACCTCTCCCTCTGCCTAATTGTCTGTGGATCCCTCTTCCTCAGTTTTCACTCTCGATGGACTAAATTTCACTCTCGTTGGTCTCCAAATGTAAGGAGGGTCCATCTGACGTGTGACCTATTGAACCATTTATTTAAACTACTCGCGCGTGTTATTGACGAGGCTTAGAAACTGTATATATCGTTAGCTTCAACACAAATATCGCTCGCTATCAGATTATTATTTTTTGCAACGCGTCCTACTACCCGTCCGGTCTACGCACATATTTACATTAAATAGTAAAGTAAAATTTTAGAAGAAATATCGTCGCCCAAGATAAGTAGTGGCGTAACTGCATTTTCTCAACTTTTCAGGAAAGTCAATTAACGTTTGTAATGATATTGATTTAGATCATTCTAAAATATATAAAAAGTCATGGATGAAGGTAATTTTTCTTTACAGTAACATATGTAGAGTATCCTTATGATTCATCCATGAAGAAACATGCGCTTTTCAGAAATAATGTGAAAGGGATTACACCATTAAAATATATTTTTTATACCATTTTTCCTGTTAAAGGAACAACTCCGCAGTATTCGGCAAAAGATGCCAATTCCCTATACCAATAAGAAGCTAGCCTTCACAACACCTGTCGCCAGGACTCTTTCAATTAGTTAGTTTTTACACTCTTGACGAAGGGAGCAAGAGGCAAAGGGAATGTCATATAAATAAGCCGTTTGTGCGTATGTTTAAGGACACCCACGCTCACACAAGCAACGCAGTTAGGGACTCACAAATGCACTATCTCGCACAAATAAACCACAAATACACAAAAGTAGCAGTCTAGCACAAGTGTGCATTGATATCAAGCATTTAATTGGAGTATGTATCAGTAATTAACAGATGTAATTTAAATAAACCGTGTGTGAATAAACAGCCATCAATAGTTCTTTTTTTTTTCATTTATTAAATATACCGATTTAATTAGTGCTCGACCACGGAGAAATTAACAGCTAGTTAAACGGTATCTATTCCGTACAGTGATTATAGGCGCTCGACCATTGAGCTATAGACAACCTAAATATCATCACAGCATTATTATATCAGGGAACAGGGAATTAATCCGTACTGTTTCACGTTTTCTTAAGATTTCAGTTTCACATCACAGCGCATTGCTCATAAACTAAATATCCTATATCACTGATTATTTTATTTTATATATATATATATATATATATATATACACTTATCTCGAATAAAATAATCACACACATATATATATAACCTTTATAAAAAGGTTTTTTTCCTACCACTAGAATTTTTTTCCCGCCTTTTCAAAATAGAAAGTAAAATCATTTATCTATTAGATGATTAGAGATATGCCACTTTGCCACAATATACTTCTTATCAAGATGAATATCATGGTACCATTAACTAAAAATGGCCATGTCCACAGTTACGCCACTACGTCTCTTGTCTTGGGCGACGATATATAGGTACGCATTGATGCGGATGAAGAGCTGGAAACTTTTAAGGTAAAAAAACCAACCTTAGTACGAACTCCGCCCTCGCTGCTACCGTCAAACCAGGCCTGACGTGGTTAGTTCCATATACCACACGCTCACAGATGCGGGTATTGCCTTGTTGAAGGATAGAATCTTACAGTAACTAAAGTTACTCAAAACTTCTTTAATATATTATTCATCCGTCAAGTCATGTGATGTGCAGATCTCATTATTGACAGCATCAATACCTATAAACTATTAGGGCCTATAATTATTACAGTAAAATTTTAGTCAATTTTGAGCGCAAAAAAAAAGTGTTTATTGTCAAAAATGCGTATCGTGTATTTATTGCTGTAGTTTTAATTACTTTTCCCAAAAATTATTCTTCCAAGCCGTAGAAAATATCTCGCTTATGAATGTTGATATTTTTGTTTTTATTCTCTTGCGTTCCACATTAGGGTTATTAATGATTGTCAGGAGTAAAGAGATGAGGGGAAGAACTCTGAAAAGGGATCTAGGGAAACTGTCATTGCGCCCAGAGGTTTTTATTTTCCCTAGATATTTTCACATTCTTTCCAAACAAGTGTTAATACATTTCCTCGACAATTATATCTTACTCAGAAATAAAAATAATAAAATTCTCCAGTAGAAACATAAAAGTTTAATTTTCTTCACATGGTGATATCAACAGTTGTTAAATATATGTCAAGGGTGTCCTGGAATTTAATAACTTTTTATCGTCATTTGAAAAGTTTTACTATATAATGCCGCTATGCTCATGGCAAATAGTCAACAACTGTTGATAACACCATGTGTAAAAAATTAAACTCTATGTTTCTACTGGAGCAATATTTGATTAACATTTACATACAAACAAAACTTTTGCCATAAAAACTTCAAAATTATTGCCCTAAACTT
Source organism: Timema californicum (assembly GCA_902141385.1). Classification (NCBI taxonomy): domain Eukaryota; kingdom Metazoa; phylum Arthropoda; class Insecta; order Phasmatodea; family Timematidae; genus Timema; species Timema californicum. Next base: position 89,370 of record CABFOW010000331.1, on the reverse strand, counting down.
GCCTTACCTACACTCTCACCTTAAGTGTAAAAATATGTGGATAGCCTGGGTGGGTGGTAAGACGTTAACCACAAAAAAAAAAAAAATTGTATCGTTGCACGAATAGTTGAAACAACCCTTGATTCGGGGAGACTCCCATTTCACTGCCAGCCGGTTGCGCTGATTTCCTCCCCGTCAGCCCTTCCACCACTTAATACATTTTTATTTCCATTATTATTCCAGAGCTATTTTTTATTCGCCTTATGCATCCTTATTTAATTGGGTAATCTTGCAATAAACGTAAATAACCCTATATTTAAAAACTAGCTTAGAGCAATCTCACTGTCGACTCCAACCTCGCAAGTGCCTGGTTCGAGATTAAAATAATATCGTTTCGGATTGAGTTACAATTGTGCAGGATGTCCCAAGACATGAAAGCTACATTAAATTCACACACAAATCAAGTTAATTTGTGACCATAAAGTTAACGGGTGTTTTTGTATAGGAACCGGTCTTGTTTCGCAGCACGATCGAAACTCTTACTTACAGTTAGTTCCCTGTATTGATTTAGAGAAAGTATTTGTGTGCTATTAGCCAGCACATTGTGGGCACCCCTCAGTGGCCCAGTGGCCCGAATAGCTCACTGTCCAGCTCAGTAGTCCGTGGAGGGAGTCTTAGGGCACGTTCACACTGATCTAAGTATGGGCTAAATGCGTGCTTCAGAGTGGTTACAACTTACAGCATATTCGTACTGAGGGTTAAGGAGGGAGGGACAGTAACATACGTACTGGGAGCTACAAAGTGAGTGTCAATAACATAGATATACTAGTAGCTATAGAGGGAGTGAAAATAACATACGTACTGGGAGCTACAGAGCGAGTGACAATAACATACGTACTGGGAGCTACAGAGCGAGTGACAATAACATACGTATTGGAAGTTACAGAGCGAGTGACAATAACATACGTACTGGGAGCTACAGAGCGAGTGACAATAACATACGTATTGGAAGTTACAGAGCGAGTGACAATAACATACGTACTGGGAGCTACAGAGCGAGTGACAATAACATACGTACTGGGAGCTACAGAGCGAGTGACAATAACATACGTATTGGAAGTTACAGAGCGAGTGACAATAACATACGTACTGGGAGCTACAGAGCGATTATCAAATCTTTCCCCTGACCTCCAGCAACCAAACCGAGTGACGTACTGTTCATAAAAAGTTTTTAAACTATCAAAATTAATGTCGGAGATTAAAAACCCTCTACCTTGTATGCAGTCCATTTTGGTAATGCTGACAAAAAGTTATCTTGGTAGTGATCAACATGGCCACTCTCTTAGCATTGTCAACCTGCAAGTTACGACACTTGCCAAGATTAGCAACACTTTCATTTCGCTCGAATATCGTGTCAACATCTCTGATAACATAATATAACAATGACTAGCTTAAAGAATACTGCCGTTCTTATTTTATTACACTTTCTAGCGGTGGTTTACTTTCGTTACAGTTAGTGTTTTCATTCTCTAGGAAGGGGTAGGAACATGCAGAATGTCTTCACTTCCATAACCTCATGATCCAGTTTCATCCAGTCCTTGAGGATGGATATTCATGGTCAAGTTCGTTATTTACCAAAATATCATGACGGCCTATCATTTTAATCTAAATAGGTTTTCTTCTAACTTTATTTGTGTCTAAGTTTACAATATTTTTTTGTGAGGAATTTTTTCGAAAGGTTTTTTCAAATAATTTTGTAAGATTCGCTATATTTTTTTAGCACCGTGTCTTGCATGGGATTAAGTGATGGTAACGTACGATTATTGCGGAAAAAGGTATGATGAGACTTTTGAAACGATAGATCCATCAGGGAATTGTACATTTTAACTTCTTCTTGAAATACTATAAATATACATACTATAGTCATACACTACAATGACCTTAAGCATACTTGCATATGATGAAGAGACTTTGTTTCAAGAAATCGAACCTACTTCTATTTGGAGAGAGTGTGAAATCAAATGGTGGTATAATCAACTATTTCCATTTGGGTGGGTTTGGACTGGAGTCGGGCGATGTTAGGAGTGCATAATCATGCCAGTTTGGAATAGAACCGGTGTCCCTACAGGTTGAAGGCAAACACAGTAAACCTGAGTTTATTTTGAGAGTCCATTTTATGATCGTTCTTTTTTTCTTTCTGTGCGACTTCCTGTGGATGTGAACAGAGTTGTAATTTGAGAATAACCCTTACCTCGACCAATTCTCTTTGCCTTCCCTCCTTTCTTTTTATCATCTGGTCCAAACTTTTATAGAGTGAACAAAAAATGTAATCTTTCAAACGTGTATTTCTGTCGGTTCTCTTTCCCCCCCAAACAACTTGAAATTTCTGGAAACGGACGAACGATAATACCGCTGGTGGAAACTGTGTTTATTGAATGAAAGAGGTCTAGTTTTAGAAAGGTTTGCAAAATTGAAATTCAAGTCAAACTAGGTATATTTACTTTGGAGGTAAAAAAAAAACCTTCCAGTCTTGTGTCAAGATTGTTTGTCAGTGACGGGTTGTAAAGGACCAGATTCTTAAAGAGGGTTATTTTCACCCCCATTGGTTTAGATGCCATACTGGCATATAGCCTTGAAAATAAAGATACACTTTCGCATTTGAGGAACTGCAGAGGGGGGAGTAATAATTGTTACGGTTTGTTGTGAAAAAAGATAAATGTGTGTTAAAGGGTTTTACTACTTTTGGAATAAGTTAAGGGAGGAGGGTCTTTTGTCCCTCTATGGTGATACACTCTTCTGAATGTCTTTGACAAAACCCACCTTTTCCCAATTCGGAGTAAATATTTTTCTCAGTGCGTAGCTGTAGTTTGGGAACGAGGAAAAATAAAATATAAAAAAACGATATAGAACGCTCGAATCTTCGAATACGCGAATACCTCTAGTTTTTGGATATTTGAGAAATTCTAGATTTGTAATCTTCAAATTTATCCATCTCGAATACAAATTATTAAGTTCTTGACTCAAATAACAATTTTAAGCAATTGGTAAGTGGAATTATATAAACTTGTGTAGTTGGGAGAAAAACAAAATCACATCAAAGGACAACATTGTATTAATATTATAATTAATGTACTAAAAAAGTGTTTTCTTTATTGTTTAAGACTTAATAAACATGACAAATAAAAAAAAATCATTTATCAGTGATTTTAAACAACTTTTTTTATTGCTTTTTAATACTTTAATTGTACACCTAAAAAGAATCAAGGATTAGAATTTAGATTCGATATCGAAATAAAATTTAAGATTAGGTTTCAATAAATATAGGTTTTTACCTAGGTTCTCACGGGATCAAAATGACCGTGTATTTGCCCGAATTTCTTGACCAGTCGTAGCCGTGGGTGGACCAGTCCATGACTCTGGACCGGGTCTACGCTCAGACGACTGTACACGACTGAAGGAGTCGTTAGTTTTCCACCGGTAGAAGTCGTGTACGATCGAGGGCTTCTTGACCACTAGCTACAGTAGCCCCATGGCTTCTTTGGTGCTGACTGACAGCTCACTAGCTGACTTCTGACAGTCAACATTTAGGTATATACCTAAATTTTGACTGTCAGAAGTGAGAGCTGCTAAACACATGTTTTTGCAGATCATCTAGTTAGGCGTAGGGATACGTAATTTAGTGTGGTAGCTTTTTAAAGCTGTCAGTCAGCACCAAAGAAACCATAGGGCTATTGTACCTCTGGGTAAATACACGACTGATACTGTCGGGAGTCGTACATCTGACACCGTGAGATCCCACCTTAATTATACATATAGGTATATAAAGTATATCGTCTTTGTAACCGTCCGGGCTACCCACATAAATAATAATCTAGTATGAAGGAAGAAAGTAGAATCTAGAGGGAATTTACCTGAATTAGATTTGAGGAAGATTGGGAAACCATTAAGGGTGTGCTTCAACAGAGGAGCATCATTTTGTATATTGTATTTTATTAAAAGTTATTTTGAAAACAATTTTAAAAACCTAAAATGCACACTGGTACAATAATAGTATGCTATTAATTAAATAATGATTAAATATATCATCAAAGTATAGTAAGAATATATTTGAATAAAAAAAGTTCCATACTAGGTATTTATTTTGGATTGAACCCTTTGGTTTGCATTTTATAGCTTTTTAATTAATTATATTTGACACTATTCCAAACACTTAGGCGTGGTCGATTTTCCTTCATTTTTATATAAACTTTCAATAGATATTAAAAAAATATTCCGTTATTGGTGAAAACTACCTCAAAAACACCGGACTATGTTTGATTCAGATCTCCCTATCAGAGACATACCATACAACACTGACGCCTCTGTCCGCGTGGCCACCGGTGCGAGTCTATGTTTAATATATAAGAAAAATTGTAACTAATCAAAATCTCAGAAACTTTTGCAAATTACAATAATCTTAGTTGATATAACCCCAAATTGTGTGTAAGCATACATAGACGTCGGTTGCGCTTTGTATAGTTTTCCTATGATGAGGTTGGGGCTCAAATCCCGGTCGGATGTGTTGAGGTGGTTTTGTCCCAAATGGATTCCTAGTCTACGTAAATGCGAGTACATTCTATTAAAAATGTAACCTTCCTCATCCCTACCCTATTATTATTATTAGCACCGCGTCTTACTACCCGTTCGGATTATGTGCACCTACGCTAATGTGTAATAATAGGGTGATTTTGAGATTAAATGAAGGACCTACAGTTTAACGTGGAATACGAACCACGGTGGAGGCCTGGCATTCCTCACATTCACAAGATGTCTTGTTAGAGGTGAAGGAAGGGTTTGGTAATCAGCTAATTCTGTGCCGGGACCGAGGATTGAACCCCAGCCGCCAGCACAGAAGTCCGACACCTTACACCTAGACCACCAGGTAACCCCCTACCCTATTAATGTAAATATGTGTAAGAGGAGTATGACGTAGATGGAATAACAAAAATCAATTATATGTATTTCCTATTCATTAACTTATTGAACACACCTCTTCGAATGTAAATGGAAGGCGACAGTAAAAAGTTCTACTTGATTATATGTATACGACTCGCTAATCAATCAGTTTATTATTTCTTGAAACTTATTGCGAAATATATTGTCTTCTTGTAACGCCCGTAAATGACCGCGTGGAGCAACCTTGACTGCGTCAAAACACAAAGTGTTCCACACCTTCTTTCCAACCGGCTAACATCACGTCAACTCTCGATTGTTCGACTCATCATTCGTGCAGAGTTGGTGCGTTCTATCCGGCTTTGTTTTACACCATCGTGTTACCTACCATTATATCCGAAACGTTGTATAAATTGAAGACAGTTTCATCATATTTTAAAAGCTGTATAGTCATGCCCCGAGACGTGTCGACGGAGGAGATTTTAGAACGATTTGTTTCTATTCACTTGTAGTATTTCCTTGTTACACGAGTGAGCTATTTATTAATGAAATAATAATAGTAAAAATATTTTGGTGGCAGTTTGCTAAACAGTTCGTTCAGATGATGAAACTTGATGCGCTTGCATTTTATTCAACTAGTTTAAGCTGACGGATGCGTTTTGTCAGATGTGCGGTCTATTCGTATATTTGAACTTATCTGGGTGGGGACGAGAATAATAATTTAGGAGAACTTTCTTTACCCAGCGTTTCTTGGAGTTTGAAGAAGGAAAAAAATCTATAAAACGCCGGGCTGGGATTCAAACTCTCGCCTCCTCTTTATTGTCACTTCATTTCATTACGAGCTCTGATGCCTTTGTCCGCGTGACCACCTGTGAGTGTAATGACTTGATCTAAATGGTAGGAGTGAGAAAGGATGGCTTAAGGTCGTTCTTGAAGAGGTGATGGGAAAATCACCTCTCATTGCAATGCTCCTACTCAACCCGACACTCGGATTTAGATCAACCTCTCACCGGCAATCCAGGCTATTGTGAGCTTGACTCCTTATACCGCGTGACTCCCAGTGTGAATGTGTACAGCCATGGTTTCACATAGTATTGATTATGATAAACTAGAAGGGCTCTATTACCAGCACTGGCTATCAGATGTGATGATCAGAGGCAATGTGATTTATATAGAAAAACAATGTTTTTGATTTGGTGGCGATTAGTAATTTATGACTACATAATTTAAATAAAAAACGAGACTACGAGGGTAAATTTTAAGGAAATGTGCCAGCATTTGTCTTGATAGAAGATTGTTAATAGCATCTTCTAAGTGAAACACTCTGAATGTGACCATTTGGGAATTTAACGCCTTCCCAACGGGTCAGAGTCCATAACACCACCCCTGCAGCCAATTCTGGCGGTAAATTAGGGAAAAAATAATGTAGAAATTGTTGGTTTTATTCTGAGAAAGTTGCTTATATTTGCACTCGAATTTGATATCAATGTCAAGGTTGGTGTAAGGACTTGTGCTCCTGACTATGATCTGGGAGGACAGATTTAAATCTCGACTACAGGTGCACTATGGGTGGTTGGTTGGTTTTCCATCCATTCTATCGAGGCAATTTACTGTTGCATTATATGCTTTAAAGATTACATTCATCATCCTGCGCCCATACACTAATTTTAAGTTCGAATAACCTGATTTGGTGGTCTCATGGTCTCAGGCGTCACTCTCGCAATAGGATAGACTGCCGATGACGGGGATATCAGGGTTTGAATCCCGGATGGGTGTACTGAGGATGGTTTTTTGCAAAATGGTTTTCCATGCAAATCTAGGTACACTTCTTAGAAATTCAACATTACTCATAATTTACCCAATAATTTAATTAGTACATAGGCGTAATTACCATAACGGGTAGTAAGACGTGGTGCTAATAAATTATATTAGCTCGAGCGGGCAGTCAGATGCGCGCAGTCAAAATTGTGTATAGTGAGATTTGTGTAACAAGAACTGTACCTGGCAGTAACAAAATGTGTTAACCTGTTTTAATATATTCATACGTCAAGTCATGTGATCTATTGTTATAACGTTTGAAATATATTATCCAACACCTATAAAACAACCCTTATAAAATTGTACTGTATATTAAAATGTTATCATTCTGACCGTACAGAAATGTGTATACATTTGATAAAAGTCTCGTTCCACCAGAATTATACTATATATACTAACGTAAACTTACGCTCCAGCCAGCCTCAACATGCAAAGTGTTGCGGCCAGACACAATGATTGATTCTTGAGGTCAAGTACTAGGATGATAAAAAAATATGAGTTTTTTACTTCATTGCATGAACAGGGAGGTTACAGGCCCGTTATATATTGATGAGTTGAAATAGCGATTGTCTGTGACGCACCATTAACATTCATTTTTATTTTATAATTAGTCTTTATAGAAGTATTTGTGTATTATGTTTTAAAACTAATTAGTATAGGCGTCAAATTAATAAGAAATAATTTGTTCTCTGTTAACTTTTGTACTACTCGACTTGAAAGGGCCTTGTGAATCTGAATCAGTATAGTAAGAACATGATAAGCGGTACCTTTTTTTTAGAAATACATACTTTTATTGCAGTCAACATTGATTACAATGGTTGGATTTAGTTAGGAAGATCTGAATTAAACAATTACAAGGGTTAATAAAACTACCTTTGTGTAACTTAGTCATATGCTGCAAGCCATGTGATCTTCAGCTGTCATTCTAGATATGTAGTTTCTATACCTGTAAAATAATACTAATATTGTAGTAAAATGATTGTTATTATTGTTGTACTTAAAAATATGTTTGTATTTTATAAACTGTTCTTCCTACAAACAAACGCACTGCTATAGTATTATTATATCATTAGGGCTTGGATATGGATACTCTTTATCAAAAGTGACAACTGGAAGTAGCTTTGGTAGTTTTAATACCTGTCACAGATTGCTCTTCTTATTATATTCTTAGACCGTGTGGTAACGTTCCTTAGTAATCACTATATTATAAAGCCACATGGCTGACTCACTCACTGACATTAATGTTTATCCACTTCCAGATAAGATAAAAACTTGAAATTTGGCAAACTTATAGCGTCTAGCCTGAAATCGACGGGACAATTCCAAAAAATTAAAATTTTTAAATTTTAACCCCTGAAAAAAAATCAATATGGAGGAGCAACTTTAAAGTCGGTTCGGACCTTTCTTTGGAGGCCTTTTGTAGCTAAATGGTAGGACCTATAAAAAAAACGGGTTGCACATCTTTTGATTTTAGGTAAATTTTGCATATTTTCCACACATTTTTTAAATTTTCTGACACACTTATGGGACAGTTAGAATAATAAAATTGTAAAAATAAATCAACGTTCAAAACAACGCTGGAATTACATTAGTTTACACTCACTGGGGGTTTGGGGGTGGAGCCCACAACGAGCAAAGCTAGTAGTAATATATATATATATAATGCAGCGGCTACCAAACTTGGTTCCATGAAGTCCTGCGGGCGTCCGGGTACCAACTTTCAAATGCCATGTGAATTGGCATTTAAGATGCTATTTCCTTCATTATAGTTATTGGACTTTGGGTTGCATGCTCACGCAGTGCGTCCTGATCTTTCCAAGAGGGCATTAAAGTACTTGATGTCATTTGTCGGCACTCATCAGTGCGAGACAACGTTATCGGCTCTTGCGAATATTACAAATAAATATAGAAACAGAATTAGTGTAGTCAAACCTAAATCGGAAATTATCCTCGGTTGATCCTGACATTCTAAAGCTGACTCACCCCCCCCCCCC
>CABFOW010000331.1:53238-78174 GCA_902141385.1 Timema californicum | reverse complement strand
AAAAAAAAAAAATCAACCGCCTCAAATGTATAGGCAGTTTCTCAATACTCGAATCCATGGTTGAAAATTGAATTTATTATTTGAACCTACATTTCCGTCGATTTATTTGAGGAAAATTCGAAACATTGTTTATTAAGTTTTATACGAAGTCTACAATTCCAGAATATTAACAAACGGTAATATTATCATTTTAGAAAACGAATTATATTATTAATTTAGGGCGTTCGAAAATAGGGCGCTTAGGAAGATATTTGGTTCAAAAAGCTATGGCGCTGCAGGAGAATGTAGGAGGTTATGTTATATATAATGGTGAGTTATATACCATGTACACATCACAAGGCATTGATTGTTGGGATAGTCACATCTCGCAAGCTACGGTGGGCAGGACATGCAGCGCGAATGGAAGGATCTAGAACCATGTGCAGGGTAGTGACTGGCAAACCCAATGGGAAGAGACCATTGGGAAGACCTAGACGCAGATGGGAGGATAATATTAGAATGGATATGAAAGAGATAGGTTGTAGTGAGGTGGACTGGATAGAGCTAACTCAAGTCAGGGATAGGGTGTAATGAGGGTACTTGATAGTACTAGCTCAAATAGGGATAATTTGCGTACTTTTGTGAGTGCGGCAAAGAACTTTCGAGTTCCTAATGCCATAAGAGTAAATAATATATATATATATATATATATATATATATATATATATGATTATCGTATGCATACACTTTTTTTAGCACCGCGTTTTACTACTTGCTTTACGCATATGTACTAATTACGTTAATTAGTTTAGGAATGAGGAAGGTTTAATTTAAAAAATGTGTGCCCACATATGCGGGAAGAGAAAGAGTGGAAAACTATTTAGGGGAAAAAACCTTTCAGTATACCCAACCGGTATTCAAACCTCTATCTCCCGGTTATCGCAGTCTAGTCTACGAGAGTGATGCCATAGACCGTGTGGCCACCAAAGCTGGTCTTTTCGTATTAAATGAAGCATTGCTAGCCTCAGGAGTGCCCTTGTTAGAGATAAAATAAGCATTTTTGGGACTTTCCCCGTCCCTCACGTTTAGTTACAAGGATAGATTAAATGTATACTTATGGCACTTAATTTGTATGCAAAGATCAAGAAATAGGACACCTTTATAATGTGCTAGTAGACGTTATATTTCCAAAAACATTATTAAGGAAATTGAAAATATAAAAAAAATCTATCAATCGATATTTATGTATTAATAAATAATCAAACACTTGTTCATAGGTCACCTGGTTGATTGGGAATCAAAAGTCTTCTTTGGAGAAGTATAGTATTACTTAATGTACAATATATATTGAAGCTAGTGAAGGCAAACAAAGTGTGCATAGCTTGTACCTTTCGTTTCTTCATAAAGGTACAGCCAGAAACAATCTTACCGCTCATGGTTCCACTATGACGCAGCTTATAGGACAGTTTAGTTCGTCAAAGTCATACTTTTCAAGGTAAACAGAGTGTACAAAATAGCTCTGTAATGGTGTTCGCCTCAGGACTCGATGTTCGTGGGTTCAAACTCAGCCGAGCTCGACAGCTTTTTCTTGAGCAATAAAAATCCACAACTTCTTTCTAAGGGGAAGTATAGCCGTTGGTCCCATGTCGATTGAAAAAGAGCCTTGAACGATATGAGAAAATATCTTTCTCGGAAAAATTAGTAGGTCCTTTCGCTCTCGATCATAGAAATTCTCATGTGCTGATATAATCAGTCGGTTCAGAAAGTGCACGTTAAATTCCTCAAATAATAATAATAATAATTTCTGTTATGTCGTTAATTTTTCAGTTTAGAAATGAAAAACTATTTTTTGAAATTTTTATGTTGATACTGAACTAAAGACGCTTTAAAAATACCCACTGTTGTAATTATACAATTTTACATACAAAATAAACGAACAGAGCACTTTTATTTGGAGTTGGCATTTCAGAGACTTTAACGCCTGGTCAGTGCACAAACTTTATCAATCCTGCCACAAAGTCTATCTATACTCCATTCACGGTAGGAATTACTCTATGAAAGGTCTTTTTTCCTACCAATGCCCTACTATATAATATATTTCTGGTAGGAAAAAAGGCCTGTTAGAAAACACTTCCTAGGGTGAACGGACTTTATACATCTTGGCCGGTCATACAACAAGCACTACCGCGCAAGCATTATCACATTCTCACTTGCCATAATTTCTAGGTTGACATTATCATGTTTGAGTAAAATAATTACACAGATTCTAAACTAGATCAAGTGTTTGATACAGATTTACGGTCTAATTTTTATTAAAAAAGTGCCTTTTAGTGCGTGCGTGTGTGTTCCCACACACACACTTCAATTGCTTAACGTCCTAAGGTGTCACACTCGTATTAGATTGGCCTGCTGATGAAGGGGAGATAGGAGTTCAAATATCAATAGGATCTACTAAGGGTGGATTTTTCTGAATTGTTTCCCACTCTCCTTACACTCACATGCGGATAGATTACCTCTAAAATATTTTCTTACTCATACTAATATCCTGTTAGAATAATTATCACATATGCGTATGAGCTGAACAGATAGTAAGAGACGCTGATGAAAAATGATTTAAAAAACGGTGTTATTTTAAAGTTAGCCTATTGATAATATATTATCAAAAGTGACAGCTGCATACCTGACGTATGAATACGTGAAAGTAGAAGTTTCGCACCATGAATTTCAAAATAGCCAATACAATAAAACACTTAAATTTGGTGCTCAGGTTACGTAGCCCATTTTCAACACCCTAATTGAGTCACTGGTTCATAAGTATTTGTATTTAAATACTTACCATAGAACAATAATGTCTGGTTGAAAATATGAACAAGATGTCCGACCTTATCACCCAATGGAGTGTTTCAACTTCCTGTGTGATACTGGTCGCGGCTCATTATAAACACACGTGAAATAATTATTTTGGACACGGTTCGTTTTCTACGCTTCCGATTGTTTAATTTTCGTCTAACACGAGTGAGTCAAAGCCTGCATATTACCCTTGAATTTCCATAGTTTATGATCAAGAAAATTAAGTCATTAGGTTTTGCCTAACAATGCGTTGGCTCTGTCTTAAATTATTATGCGCGGTTCCAACATAATTATAATATTGTGATTGCTTTGTCGCTGTACTTGGAAGGTTTTTACAATAGGAAGGTAACTTTTGTAGTGCATTGTTGAAATATTATACTTGAAATAAAATAACTGAATGGCTCTAGAACATTGTTTCATATATTTAAGAAACTATTTTTCATGTTCCATAAAAAAAAAAGCAAATTGTATCAATTGAGTGTTTTCGTTAAAAAAAATAATTAATTTGTTACAAAATAGATTGTAATTATAAGATAGAATCAACCGAGTTGTCCAAAGCGCGTTGACAAACAGGTTTGGGAGTCGAATCCTGGCCGGGTTCACTGATTTTCATTGTGATTTATTTGCTTTTTCTCTTTCCTCGCGAGGAAATGTCCTTGAGTTGCTCTTACCATCCTTAAAACCATTATACATTGAATTGTAAACCATGTCTTAAATGTTGAAAATATTTTACAATATAACAGGCTGAAACCAGCTTCAATGGCCGCGTGGTCTAGGCGCCACTCTTGCAATAGACTGGACTGCCGATGACGGGGAGATTGGAGTTCATTCCCGGTCTGGTGTATCGAAGGTAGTTTCGTTAAATGGTTCATCTATTTCCCTCCATAAAAATGCGGGTACACTTCCTCTAAATTTAAACTGCCTCTTTTTTGCCCATTAGTGTAATTCACATATGCATATAACCAGAACGGGTAGTAAGGTGCGGTGATAAAAAAAATGTTCTGGCACGCTATCTGTGCACCCCACTCCTACGGGCTGCACGGGTGAGTTTTAAGATTCTCCCGTTGTTGTTTTGTGTAGAAAGTCTTTGGTTCAGCTTTCCTCTTTAATGTTTTACGACTTGACAACACTTACATGTGCACTTTTATTGACACAAATAAAATATATAAATCCGTCCTCACACCCACCAACACAGTAATGTAGGCATTATTCCACAGAGTAATTAACCTTTCATACTGAGAATATAATTCCAGGAATTTAAACAATGTCATATTTACGAGTATTTAACTCAACATAAGAATAACATTTTAACCTACAGAATATAGGGCCTATTAAAAATAGCTGTGAAGTAACAAAAAATTTTAAAAACAAATGCGTTCAAAACCTAGTTTATAGACATCTTAATCTAAAGCGTAAGAATGAAAAGGGCTGTTTTTGAAGAAATAAACCAGCATCAACCTAGAGATTGAATGTGAAAACCAAGGTGATAAATCATATGTGTAAATCCACCTTCTAGTGGAGCCAGCGGAGATTCGAACTTTGACCTCCCGGTCACCGACAATGTTTTCATTTGTGAGACTAACACTTTAGACCATGTAACTACTGGCGTGGTTAATACATAAAAAAAACAGTCACTACATTTATCTTACACCCGTCAAATAGTACTCCTCTTGGCAAAAGAAAGAGTTTTGAAACACATGGTTTGGTGTAGTTTGAATGCATTTAAAGTGTTTCATGTACCGCGTCTTACAACGCCTCCCGGCCTAGCACAAGGTTCTTTATTATAAACATTGATTGAAAGTGATTAATGTCAACCTATTCGGAAATAATTATTATTACTTGCCTATTAATACTATATCATCAATAAAAGAAGTGTTATCAATAAAGATCCTTTTGTCAGCTGTCTCCACCCTTGTTGGCGTGTGTGTATATATATAGATATATATATATATATATATATGTATATATATACATATAGATATATATAAAAAAAGGTGTTGTAATGATATGGAATTATACATATCAATAATTTATTATTCAAATCTATATTCAAAATTACGATATTTAATATTCGAGCGGGTAGTAAGATTTGTTTGTGTTGAACTGTCGAGTTGAAAGGTGTGGTGAAATCCTTCTACGTCTCTGTTTAAAAGACAACGAACGCACTTTCTGTGGAAAGAGACGCACCTGGATGACCTCACCCCTTTTCTTTTAGGAAGCTTCGAGAAGGAAATGTTGCTTGATATATCCCTTCAAATGCGCACATCTCCTCACTACTGGTGATCCTTCCTTCTTGACAAGAAGACGTATAGCTAAGATTCATTTAACACAATAGTCGGGCTTTTATCAAAATAATAAAATGCGTGTGATATATAGCTAAAAGTAAACAGTTCAACCATTTAAAATTAAAATAAAAGACTATAAAAAAGAAACACCAGAACTTTTAATTTATAAAATAATACAATTAATTATTACAATAATGTCACCCTAACGATGGCCTATAGACATTTATCAGGCTAGCGTTTTAATTATTACAGTGTTCGGAAACTCAAGGCCAAAACTGCACATGTAGCTTGTTTAAACAAAAAATAATACAAAATTCATATATACTTAAATCCGGAAGCTATGCTAATACCATTAAATTGTGTTCGCAGTTTCGGTCTAACGCGCTGGGATAGCAAAGCTGTTCAAGCATCCGTGTACAAGTTGCATATGAGATAGGCGCGCGGCACTGCACATGTATTAATGGCAAACACTTTCTGTGATGTAGGATATTTAATGATGACCCTCAGAAAGTATTCCCATTTTTAGATGGACTGGTGTGTTGTTTATTATTATTTTTGGTATATTCTGCTGCCGTGCTCCAAAATGTTGTACGCCGAAACTTTGAACACAATTTAATGGTATTAGCATGGTTTCCCGGATGTAAATGTATATGGATTTTGTATTACTTTTGGTTCAAACAAACTATATGAGCAGTTTGGGCTATAAGTTTCCGAACACAAGTGTGTGTTTGTGTGTGTGTGTGCATTTTGGAATTAGATCCATTTGACCCGAATCAGCGTGGGGGTATAGTTGAGAGACATTTATGAATAATATCAAAGCACACCCAACCAGGATTAGAACTCCGACCTCACCGTCTGCGTAAGCTAAGAAGATACGAAATTGACGCCTTTGTTTGCGTTCCCATGGATTCTGGTTGCATTAAAGTAGAGTAAGCAGCTATTTTTTTTAGCTGTCAGATAAGGCTCTTACCATGGTGATCTAGCTATAAATAGGGTGTGATAGTTGGATCTGCCCTTTGGCACTGCCACAAGGTAAAAAGAAACACAATTCTATCCTGTGTTTGAGAAGCATGGCGAAAGTGAAGTGAGAGCCAACGAGTGAGAACTTGTGATCATACATTTTATTTTCATTGTGTTTCCCCTCCCCTCTTACTCTCTCTCTCTCTCTCCCTCTTCTGCTCATGTTGGCAAAGTTCTCGGAAGGAAGAGAGGACATGAAGAACTAGCAAAGATGATCAGACGCGCCACCAGAGCGTGTCCACAGATCTCTCAAGGTACAATGACACAGTGGGTTTCTATGTATGTGTGCGCGTTAAGGTGGGAATGTTGTAGACGCCAGATAAGGACGGTATTTTTGCAGTTTATATATCGACACATTTTTTTAGTCAAAATAAATAAAATATTGTTCCAGTAGAAAGAGAGAGCTTAATTTTCTTCACGTGGTGATATCAACAGTTCTTGAATATAATATGTCAAGGATGTTCTGGAATTTAATGACAATTTTTTCTCTTAATTTTAAAAGTTTGTCATCTAACGCCGCAATGCTCATAAGTAACATATATTTAAAAACTGTTGATATCACTATCTGAAGAAAATTAAACTCTGTGTGTTTCTACTGTAGTAATCTATTTTTATTTCGACCAAAAAAAGTGTTCCTATAAAAACTTAAAAAAAATTCCTCTTTTCTCGCGTTCCCTACATCCACACCTTAACCGCACTTGTGAGGTGATGTCACCTTCAACTTCTTGGGCTTTTATTTTGTGGCTGGGAATTAAATGGGATTATCTTGTTAAACTTGATATATCGTTTTATTTTTACAAGGTCACTCAGCTTAATTGTGGTCAAACAGGCCCTCCCCACTATATAATTTGAATATTCAGGTGTTTTTATAACAACAAAAAATTGTTTTGATCAGAGACGTGTCGAACTCAATATTTCTCGAATTATAATCCTCAAATATGTTTTATTTTAAGGTGAAAATATTTAAAATGTAATTTAGAAAAATATACTTAAGGGCTCTTGCCACAAAAAATGTTATTTCGTTTGTCGTGTCTCTTACGTCATAAACAAAAGAGATAAAAAAAATTATAGTAAATTAATTATGTTAATACAATTTTGTCTTAGTGTTTTTTCTTTGTTACCCTTCTAACTTCACAATTCTAATATAATTCCTTTTACCAGTTGCTTAAAATTGTTATTCCAAGTCAAGGTCTTCATAAGTCTTGTATTTGAGATATTTTTTTGATATTTTTACGAATTTTTAATCTCGAATACCATAAGATACGAGGGATACGAACGACCCGTCACTAATTTTGCTATAGTCAAGTTTTTAGTTAGATTCTTTTTAAATGTATAATTTGGCATTATAAAGGTTTACTTTTCGGGTATCAAGTTCTGAGTTCTAATTGAACACGTTGACTAAACGACAACCTCCTCTAGTTTATTATGCCGATGACGAGGAAGTCGGGATTCGAATCCAAGCTGAGGGTGGCCAGAATGTATTTTTCCTAAACTACCTTCACGATGCGGGTGCATTTCCTCTAAGTTCTATCTTTCTTATCCCTACCCAACTAGAATAATTATGATATGTGCGTATAACCTGAACAAGTATTAAGACGTGGTGATAAAAAAAATACACTCCATAGAATGAGCTTGCAAATGAGCTACACATATGATTCATTTAGGCTTATTGTGAAATTATGGGACATTTTAGTTCTAAATCTCCAAATCTAGGGAGAAGATGATTGGCAACCTTAGTTATTTGAATGCATAAACTCAAAGTACACACTTAGGACAAAAGTTTACATGGTCAAATGGGACTAAAAATGAGTTCCATATCTCACTGCTAGAAAACACTAGCATAGGCCAAGTATATGTTTTTTCTATGACACTAGTTACTAGTACAATGGTGTGACTGCATGAGAGGGTCACAATATTCATCCTCTCCTTCAAGGTCATCGATTGGTTGGGCTAGTAGAGAAAAAAAAATGCTTAGTGACCACCAGAGAAACATTTACTAAGGACAGAAAACATTAAAAACCCTGGTAGAAGGATATCTTATTGTCAGTGAGGTTGGTAGTAGACTAGTACCTAAAGGGGAAGACCTGCTGCTCTAGGGGTAAGGTGTCTGACTTCTTGTGCTGGGGTCCGGGGTTCAATCCTCGGTCCCGGCACAGATTTATCTGATTGCCAAACTCTTCCTTCACCTCTGACAAGACGTGCATTAATCACTAATCACAGCTTACGAATGTGTGGAATGCCAGGCCTCCACCATGGTTCGGATTCCACGCTAAACTGTAGATCTTCCATTTCATCTCACAATCACCCTGCCATTACACATTTAGCGTAAGTGCGTATAAACCGAACGGGTATTAAGACGCGGTGCTAATAATAATAATAATAATAATAATAATAATAATAATATTAATACCTAAACGGAAAATATCGGTTGTTGAAACATTTGATTTAAAAACTGCAAAATGTTTGCCTCAACTGGAATTCTATTCCATCCCACCTTAAAGAGTCAGCCTTCAGGAGCGCTAAAATGCGTTTCAAATTTCCAGGAGTATGTATAGCTTTACTTAAGAGCAGCTAGTTTGTTATTTCAAAACATATTTCACGCCAAACTTGAGTGGTAAGGTATCAACATGTTCTTTTGGCATTACTACACTTTAATTTCAAATTGTATAGTTTAAAAAAATTATCAAATGGTAAAAATCAGTTTATTTTTATTATTTCACGATAACTGTTAATATATCAAGGTAAATATTCAAATACATAGGCCTATATATTGCTTCCCTGATAATATTTGAGTCAAACAGGGTCAAAAGAGAACATTTAAAAATAATGGTCAATGTCTTTACTTGTTTTGAAGCGTCAAAACTGCCAGACCCATAATAATTACCGCAGTTTGAGGATATTCGCCTTCAAGGTGGTGCCCTTAATTAAAAACCATTATTTTTATTGGCTAGGCTGACGAATTTTTGGTGTATATAGCACATTCAACTTGTGCTACTCCTATTGACAGCTCTGTCTCTGTTAGTGTGTATGTATCTAGTTCCCTGGTGGAAGTTGGTCGGTATCCTGTTTTCCGCAGAGTTCCCTCAACTCCGCCACTACTGGTTTTGCCGTCAAGGACAATGAGGATTCATTGGGTCAAGAAACGAAAGTGTGTTGAACCCTGGTTCGGCCAAACGCTGTCGGCTTCATAGTCCGCTGCGCGAGTTCTCTGGTGGATCTTGGCCCAGAGTCTCGATAACCTTCACTTTGTTGTTGTCGTCTTCGGCGATGTTGAGGGTAGGGCGAAGGGGGGGGGGGCGAATGAAGGGTTTCCAGACCTCCTACGCCCTCTCCTTGCATTCCCCAAAATCCCCTTCTTTCAGAATGAGGTGTGTTCTATACTCTGCTACAACCTCTTGAGGTAACTACAAGATTTAGGGTAGGGGTAACAGCGTTGCCATTCGTTTTTATTTAGATGTTCTGCCCATCTTTGAATTAAAAGAAACTTGCAACGATGGATGTTTATGTTGCAATCTTATTCTTGTCTTTGCTGTCACCCTCTCTTCTTAAGGGTTGTCAAGGGAGTTTTTTTTAACACCGCGTCTTACTACCTGTTTAAGTTATACGGACTGAGAGTTTAACCTCGATCTCCCCGTCATCGGTAGTCTAGTCTACTGCGAGAGTAGCTCCTTAGACCATGCGACCACTAGAGTGGGTGAGGGAATTTTTAATTACTTTCAACTTTTTTTTTTGCAAACCGTTTGCACTTTATTGATAAAAACAAAAGTTTCGCTTCTTATGAGCCTGGTACATAGAACCAAGATTGGTGATGTTGCGTTTGATTACTATTACAGTAGGTGACCTGGCGGTCCAGGGGTAAGGTGTCAGACTTCTATGCTGGCGGCCGGGGTTCAATCCTCGGTCCCGGCATAGATTTATCTGATTACCANGGGGTTCAATCCTCGGTCCCGGCACAGATTTATCTGATTACCAAACCTTTCCTTCACCTCTGACAAGACATCTTGTGAATGTGGGGAATGCCAGGCCTCCACCGTGGTTCGGATTCTACGTTAAGCTGTAGGTCCTTCATTTCATCTCACAATCACCCTACCATTACACATTAGCGTAAGTGCGTATAACCCGAACGGGTAGTAAGACGCGGTGCTAATAATAATAATAATAATAATAATAATAATAATAATAATAATACTATTACAGTACTAAAAATACACTTTGTCTTTTACAAATTTGAGTCAAAATCAATAAATTGGGAATATTGCTTGCACTTAAAAACCCGTTATTACTCTATTTTTATCATGACTACCCCTTAACAAAACCATATTGGTAATCGTTTCATGATGGTTCGCAAATAATGAATTTAAAAAAAATATATATACACACACACACACACTTATTAAAATGGTTTGAATATCAAAATGATTATTTTATTAAGTTGTGCTTTATTTTTATTTCTATCAACTGGCCATATTTATAGCTCAACGCATATCATCGCACGTGATCTTCCCGATCGTAAATGACACCAAAATCAGGGAGTCAAACTGTAACTGGAACTGATAACAGAAATTATTGTTTTTTTAAGGAAACGGAACAGTAATCCTAAAATAAATTGCTTAAGAATCAAAACCGAAATTGGAATCGATATATATTTTTTTAGGTTCACAGAGGTTCTTCTTATTGGTTCTTAAAGGTTCTTATTGTTTATAATTCTTTTTTTTATAATTACATTTTATGCCCTTCTTTCTTTAACTTAATTTTAATTTGAAACACTCGATTTTTCCTTTTATTAGTTTTTTAATTTTTTTTGTTTAAAGGCACCGGAATCTAATTAAAAACTGAAATGAAAAGAAACTTTTGTCCGACACATTAGCTTAGTCGGTATCGTGTCTATCGACTGAGACAAGGATCATGGTCTCGAACCCCGGCATGACAGAAAAATGTTTAATTTGTGAAATGTGGCTTTACCCTTTCACAATAATGAATTAACGCGCGGAGGCTGGATTTTGTGTCGGTTCTAGAGTTAATTTACTATACAAGATGTGTGTGGATATAATCAGTCTGATCAGAAAGTTCACGTTTAACAACTCAAATAAATGAAAATAAATAAAATATTTATACTTCTATAACCGGAATCATTACTGGAATCTTAAAATGTTGGATTGGAGAACCGGAACAAGATATGGAACCGATAAATATTTTGGATCGAGTCCAAAACATCCAGGATTGGAATAAAAGCTCTCAGAGAAAGAGAGGGAATAGATAAATCAACCATAAATGGTTTGATCACAGCCAGCAATTTTCCACACGGGATCGCAAGTATTCAAATATTATAATTGTATCCCTAATGAGGCGTTTATTCCTTTCTTTTGAATTTTAATTTTAATTTTGGCTTTGCTAAGTATACTTTAACATCACACTCGTATCGTTGGACACGGGGGCTAAGACGTCAACAATTATGTAATTATGGTGGCAGTAGTGATGTTAGGGTTCAAACCTGGATGGGTGATATTGTTTTGTGTGTTGTAGTCCTAGTCTCACTACCCGTCCGTATTATTCGAACGTTTACATACATTTATGAATAAATAATTTAAAATACGTGTGTACGCATTTGAGTGGAGAAAGAGTGGAAAACCATTTAGTAAAGACCACCCCAATGCACTGTTCCAAGATTCAAACCCCGACTTCTCCTTCACGGGTAATTCAAATAAGAAGAAATTGATGTTTTTGTCCACGTGCTCACAATTGCAAGTACAGTATAACTCTTTTATTCCTTGAACCTCTTGGGTAGAGAAAGTATTGTGATCGTCAGAATAAATTGAGCTCGATATTTTGAATGATGTCGACGTTTCATGACCCCTTGAAACTGAAAAAGTTTTTTTTTTGTACCTCGGACTAGAGCATACATTTTACCGATCGGGCTAAAAGTAGCCATCATCTAAGGTTTTAGTAAGGTTTCTTAGAGTTTTTTTATAATTATTTATCTAAACTAAATTTAAAGGTAGTTTACTTAAGGGATAAAATAGCAAAAATTAATTATCTGAAAACCGGCTATCCTAGCACTGCTAAACATAAAAAATAAATAAAAAATGTGCATCTTAATTTCTCATGAAAATGACTTTGAGGGTACTTTACATAAGCGTAACCCGTTTCAGTGGCTTTGTGGTCTAACATGTTACGAGGGTGGTTTTTCCAAAATTATTTTACACTTTCCCTCCACGCAAATGCGGATACACTCCCTCTAAATATAACCTTCAAAATTTATATAGTTAATAACTTAATCCTTACATAAGCGTATAGCCCGAACGGGAATAGTAAAACGCGGTGCTAAAAAACCCAACATAAGCGTAAATTTCCAATTTTGATCATATTTTCGCAACTATTTAAGATAAGAAATAATTTATCATTGCAAAGTTGTAGTACTATTAAATATAAAATACTGAAATATATTGTTATAAAACCAACAGTTTCTGAGCTTTTGGCAAATACAGTGTATATTTTTAAATTGCGATCGGGGAAATAGTTATACCTTTCGGTTAACAGAGATGTGCATTTTTCTTCTCTTTTTTCTGTAACAATGTATTTTATTTTATTTATGCTCTTCGGTTTCTTCAACAGTGTATATTATCTCATTTCTTGTATCTTATGAGTTTAAAGTAAATGTCTCTACTCTTATGAAAATGAGCGGGAAAGTACTTGTTGCCGGTGCACTGTACCATTTATTTTTAAATATGAAATGATTACTCATGTGTGTTTCTGTCCGGTTACGACTTGATTCTTCTGACTATCGGGGGGAAAGGGGGGGATCTGAGAACTGGTTTCCCAGAGTATCCAAAGGTCCAGCATGTCACCCGTAAGATAATGTTATTTGAACCTGTCCTTTCCAATCCCGACATGAACGTAATGCTTCAGGTATTATAATCCTGTAATCAAAACTGGAAGCTAGGATGGTATTCCAAAGGAAAAGGATGAGTAAGTATCATTCAGCCAATGGCTCATCAACTGACGGGATTCCCGGTAACCCAACACTGTTTGTTGAGGAGCATGTGAAATTTCTACCGATGACTTGCCGAAATATCGCGGAAAGATTTTAAAAGAACAGCTGCGCGACCCATTAGCCACAAACTTATTTTCCATCGGTGTCTTGTAGTTATGTTGTGCCGGCTAATAGCAACTCTTCCTAACTATAGGAAATCGCCAACGAATGGTCATCCTGACGTTAACCCACCCGTTTCGGTGGTCGAATGGTCTAAGGCAGCAATTTTCATCTCGCAGAGCACTGACAAGGCGCGAAAATTGTCAATACACACCATCAGTTTTTAAGGAGCTTGTGTTTAAGATTGTTTTTAAAAGTTCAAAAGCTAAAATAATAATCACTCTTTTCTTTCTAAAAATAATGTTGATCATGTATTCAAAAAGATTTTTGTTCCTTAGATTTTTCTCACGTTTTTTTTTAATCTTCCCCCAAACTTCCGCGGAACACCTGCTGACCCTTCACGGCACACTTCACCGCGGCACAATGGTTGAAAAACGTTGGTCTTGCGCGTCACTCTCGCATTAGACTAGATTTCTGATGAAGGAGAGATCGGTATTCAAATCCCGGTTGGATGTAGTGAATATGTCTTTTCCTAAAGGTTTTTCCACACTCCACGCAAATGCGTGTACACTTCTTCTAAATTCAACCTTACTCATCCCTAACACATTAGCATAATTGTTATACTACCCGAACGTGTAGTAAGACGCTATGATTCGGATCTAGGATTCGCATGTAAAGTCGGTAAAATAAAGATTTGTAAAGGGGGGTCATGGGGGAGTGGATTCTCCCTATCTATTCTTTTATCAGTGGTCAAATACGTTATCTTCTGGACTAACAAGGTCATATTGTAATGTGGTTATCGTTGGTATAGAATCTGGAAAGATTTCGGTAAACTCGCTCGTGTTTACGTAAACTGGCCGAGTGGCGTTGAACTGGCGGGTTTTATGTACTCTGGCGCAATGGTTAGAAATAACGTGTGTGCCAATCTAAGAGTGCTTTACTTTGCACATCAATATCTTATTGCCACATTTGTATTGGAAATTAAAAATACATATATTTTCTTAACATGCGTGTATTTAATTATAGTAGTAATAATAATAACACGCTGTTTTTGCTGAGAAATAGCTATTTAAGTTTAATGACAAAGATAGGAGAGTTCACCGCGCAGCGCAGTTGTAAACAAGTTATTTGATTGGCCGATACAATTTAAGGTGGGGATGCAGGGAACGCGAGAAAAGGTCTTTTTTTTTTTTGCAGTTATAAAACTTTCAATACAGTAATGTGAAACAAACAGGTAATATTTGAAGTGAACAGCCCATTGAACTCTATTTGAACTTCTAATAAGATTACTTTTTTAAATAGTTTTTTAATTAAGATAATAAATTCAATTTTGTTGTGTATTTTAGTTTTTAAATTATTTTTAAACAAATTCGTGATATATATGGCAATTTGCGACTTAACCAAACTAAAAGAGGTTATTATTATTATTATTATTATTAGCACCGCGTCTTACTACCCGTTCGGGTTATACGCACTTACGCTAATGTGTAATGGTAGGGTGATTGTGAGATGAAATGGAGGACCTACAGTTTAACGTGGAATCCGAACCACGGTGGAGACCTGGCATTCCTCACATTCACAAGATGTCTTGTCAGAGTAAAAGAGGTTCATTGTTGCAAAGTGATCCGAATCCAGACCGAAAATATGCTCATTACAGAATACCTCAGTGACGCGTTAGACAATGTTGGTCACATTGTCTAACGCGTCACACTCTTCTTTTGAGTTGGATTGGATCGCCGGTAACGGCTAGGTCGGGGTTTGAAAACCTGTTTGGGTGGTTTTCCCTAAGAGGCCTACCACTCTTCCTCCATTCAAATACGGGTACATTTTAATATAACTATACCTTCCTCACTCCTACAGGAATAAAGTAATTTTATTAATAAAGTTGTACAACCCTAACGGAGACTCAGACATGATAGAGAGAAATAAAAAGATCGTTGGAAAAATTAGCTTTTTAAAACTGTGTAGCGTAACTCAACGTTACTTATTGCGAAGTAGACCGGAGTTTTTTTAAAGTTCGATTTTAGTTCCTAGTTTTTAACTGTATTTAACTTTATCAAAGGGAAAAGTTGTTTTCTTACACAGACAATTATCTGCACTGGCCTAGTAAGACTTAGATTGTTTGACTTCCAAACTGTTGTCATACTTAAAAGTTGCATATTATAAAACCGCGTCCTGAAACTAACATATTTCACTCATCAAAAATATACCTTAAAGATTAAACTGAAATTTTATTTTCTGGTTTAAGTAGTATTTTCCTTCCATTTTATATTTTTAAAGAATTATGCAAGTATTTTCTATTCTAATGAAACAAATAGCCGAAACTATTGTTAATGCATTTTAGTGGGGATAGTCCCTCATAGATATCATATTCTGAAAATTGAAAAATGACACCTGGACCGGTCCCGGGTTCGATTCCCGTGTCCAGGTGTCATTCTTCAATTTTCAGAATATGATTTTCTATTCTATTTTGTTTTTCATTGTCACCACGAGATTTAAAAAAATATCTTTATGTAATAAATTGATACTTAAAAATACGTTTGACCGCGTATTTATACCTTACTAAATTATTCATGAAGACCTCAAGAAAGTAATAACACTAACGAAGGTTGAATTTTAAGGGGGTGCACTGGTATTTACTTACAGCTAAGGCCTGCGCAAGGGTCTAATGCGTCCGATGTGGGGATTAAAATTGGCGCCTTATTTGTATCCTGTAATATATACTTACACCTCACCTCCTTCATGACTATAAATAATAATAATAATAACATGGTGCCAAAATAACTAACGGAAATAAAAAGAGAGATTTTTTAGCACCTCGTTTTACTAATTACGCATGTATACTAACTACGCTAATGAGTTATGAATGAAGGTTAAATTTAGAGTAGATGTACCCGCATTTGCATGGAGTAAGAGTGGAAAATCCTTTAGGGAAAACCACCCTCAGTACACCCGACCAAGATTTGAACTTCGGTTTCCTTTTCATCGGCGGTCTAGTCTACTGCGAGTGTGATGAATTAGAACCATGCGGCCACCGAATCAGGTAAGAGATATAAGTTAAACAAATCAAAAATAAATAAACCTACCTCCTTAATCAATGTGTGCAAAACTAGTATCCCCTTTTGCCTTAATATTTTTGGAGTATTTAAACTAAATATCAAAATGATTCGCTGAATTTCATAAAACCATAAAAGGGATAATGTTGTTAATCAATGTTTTTTTAATATATATTTTTAATATTAGATAAATATTTCCTGTTATTTCTTGGAAATATTAGCTTGTTTAGTTTAAATAGTTATTTTTTTTAAACACACAAAACAATTACATATTGTGGGATAGCACCCCCAGGGCCATTGCGCCCCCTAGGCGACTACCCTGTTTACAGCGAGAAATGTTGTAAAACTCTTTCGTGAGTGTCTGAATCAGACCTCAAGACGGATTCGTTCCCGCTGACCACTTGTCCCGAGTCCACCGGAATTAACGTAAAGTTTTCTTAGTAACGATGGATTGGAATGCCACGTTTTCTTAAATATATTTTCACTTCCGTTGAGCAATATTTGACACATAATTTACCACGAGCTTCGTCGGCCTGCAGGTTTAGCTTTTGAGTTAAATGATTTTTCCCCGTGGCCGAGTGTTTTATAAAGAGGTCGAGATCTAGAATACCTTGGTTCGGTACCCGGGTGGTGCCTTAAAGAATCGAGTGTCTATTTATATTAGTTTATAACTATGATACTATGATTTACGTCGTTAGAATGGGCGAAGTGATCTTACTTAGAGTAAACTACCTGCTATATCGTTTAAGAGGAGATAGAAGAAAATACGAATTGAGGTCGGCATTTTTTCAGTTTTTATGACAAAGCCGTTATTGGCCAAAATAAACCAAATATTGTTTCATTAGGTAGGCTACATTTAGTTTAATTTTTTACGCATATTAATCCCATCCTTAGGAGGAAATGTGACTTCATAGAAGGCAAGGTTGAGGGAAAGAGGAGCTTAGGAAGGAGGAGGATTCATATATTGAGTGACTTGAAAGAAAGAAGAAAATTCTGAGAGCTGAAGGAAGAGGCAGAGGGCAGGGTTCAGTTACGTTCACTTACAAAAGGAATGGACATGTCGTAAGACAGAACACCTAATAATAATGATAATAATCACAACAAATTTATTTATAATATGTGCGTCTTACTAACGGTTCATGTTATACGCATCTATGATAATTGCTTTAGTGGTGTAGGGATGAAGAAGGAAGCATTTTAGAGGTCATATACCCGCATTTGCGCAGGAGAGTGAGAAAACATTTAGGAAAATACCTTTGGGATTAGAACCCCGAGCCATTTTGCCACTTAAGCTGGTTTAAATATTTTAAAATGAATATTAAAAGTCCAGGTCAAATTACGCTTGACAGATTTAAAAAAAAACTACTGAGGTTAATTTGTTTAGAAAATCAAACGTATCTCCTGAGCAATGTTTGGTTTATTTTGACAAAAAAAAATACATTTTTTTCCACAAAAACTGAAAAACTACGCACCACTTAACCCACGTTCCCTTCCATACGTCCTTAATTAATAAGTACACTAATAATTAAGCTTTTTTATGGGTGTTTAATAATGTATTAATTTGGGAAAAGGGCTGTCCAGATTAAGCGAAGTTCAGTTTCATAGGGTCCGGATTTATGAGGTTCTACTGTGCACTTTAATATCAAAATGAAACAATTAGATTACTTTTTTTAGCACCGCGTTTTACTACCTGCTCGGTTTACACTATTGTGTTAGGGCTAAGGAAAGCTGAATTTAGAGGAAGTGTACCCGCACTTGTGGTTAGGGTGGGGAACCATTTAAGATGAACCACCCTCACTACATACAACCGAGATTCGAAAACCGATCTCATTGTCATCGATGGTTCGGTCTACTGCGATATTGACGCCTTGAACTACTCGACCACCGAAGCGGGTGACTATATTTTATTATTAGTATTTATTATTAGCACCACGTCTTACTACCTATTCGGGTTATACGCACTTACGATAATTTGTAATGATAGGATGATTGTGAGATGAAATGGTGGACCTAAAGTTTAACGCGGGATCCGAACTACGGTGGAGGCCTGTTATTCCCCACATTCACAAGCTGTGATTAATACGCGTCCGGTCAGAGGTGAAGGAAGGGTTTGGCAATCAGATAAATATTTGCCGGGACCGAGGATTGAACCCCGGCCGCCAGCACAGAAGTCTGACACCTTACCCCTAGACTACCAGGTCAGTCACCTAATTCCTTATTAAATGTAGTCCTACATGTTTTCTACTGAAGGGCTATTTTTCGTAGCTCGTGTGATAAGGTACAAGGTCTTAAACCAGCTGTTCCAAAGGAAGATAACGATGGTCCCTATCCTACCAATTAAATGTCATTATAATTACTTTTAAAATGATCTTGTCTTCTTACATTCCTGATATGACATGCTAAGTTGTGTTTAATTAACATGATTAGGGCTTAAATAACAAAACACACCCAGTAGAAAATGTCGTTTTAAAATAATTTAGGGGCTCCTCGTTAGTTTTGGAGCACTCAATCTGAATTTATTGCTAAATCTGAAATACCACAAGTTAATTTCTGAAGCCCGAGGTTGTCGCAAAAAAAAAGACAGCAGACCGTTTCGATCTCATTCGCCTGTTGATTGCTACGAATTACGTCATCGTTGAGAAACGTATCGCAATCGTTACATTGCAAACTTTTAACGCCCCCGCAACTTTGGTGTGATTTTCTTATTCAGAAGTTATTTCACTGTGTTCAAAGATCTTTTCGCTCTCGTAATTATTATCGTTGCATGAGAAAGAAAAAACGCAATTACACTTTAGTAAAATAATAATAATAGTTGGTAAGAAGACGTGTACATGAGAAGTCTCGTTTTCTGGCCGAGTTACTTTAGTGCCTTCCATCCAATCCGGTGTGTTGGTATGCGCGCCAGCAGGTAGGATTAAAGTGGTGGGGACTTTCACTGTCACATGACGTCATCGGTCGCAAGCCGACCAACCACGGGCCGAGCTACCTGTGGTGGCGAGTGAACTCCTTCAGTTGGCTATGGGACTTTGAGCTGCGTGTGTCTAGTTGCAAGTGCTTCGATGGACTGTTGTGTTTTATTTTTGTTTAAAAAAAAGTTGTCAAATTTGTCTGTGCGAGTTCAACTAAAAGTGATGTTTTTTTTAGTTCGTGGTTTTATAACTCGTGAACGTTTCGACTTTTCTAAGTATGGATGGGATAATTAAGAAAAGCAAGACATGTTACATTGTATTGTTTATTATTTCATTACATCATAATTATATTTGATCTTTTTAAGAATATTTGTTTTACTTAAATTCTAGGTTACACACTGTAGTTTGTTCCACACTTTTTTTAAAAGTGTTTTAAAATTCGTGTTTTAAAATATTTCAACAATAGATTAAAACAAATTAGAACGAGGATTTTTTTAAAAAAGTTTAATTCCTTTTCCTCTTATCTAGTTTAGTTTTAGACCCGGTGAAAGTGACTTGACAATTTTTGGAACTTGACCTTAAAAAAAGACAAAGATTTTTATTATTACCTTTTGTTGGTTTCCACTCCATGGTGGTCACGAGTAAAGAAGTACATTTTCCGGCACGTATGCTATTGACCACATAATTATGTAATGTGTCTGCGTGGGGATGTTCAAGAACCTCATTTACATATCGTTGTGACTTCCCAAACAAAGGATAGAGAACTTACCGTGAGTAAGTTTTCAAAAATAGAAATCCCTTGTTGAACTGTGAAAGAGAAGACAAATATTAAACACCTGACATACCTTTTACCCACTCCTATTTTTCATCGTTTGTCTTTCTTTTCAACACAAGTCCCCCTTTTAAAAATGTGCACCGAGTCACATGGCTGACGTATTATTTGTGGTTAGTTTCGGTTTTGTCTCTCTTTTGTATCCCTCCATGAAAGAAAGCATCTGACATTGCGGCTTTACATAGAATTTTCTTTCAATTTGAAGGATGTTTGAACTTGATCTACTTTATTTTTAGGTACAAATTTTATTTTTTAGTCCATTTTTAATCTGCTTCATATATTTGGTGAAACTTGAATTATGGCGTGGACTGTCGATGGGGAAGCATCTTAGCGTATGAGATGTGTTTTGCAGCAAGGACCTTTTGAGAACTAACTTAAGCCAGCAGCTAGTAGACTGAAAAACTGTTGTACGGGAAGTGTTGACGTCGTAAAGTGTTGATTTGTGTGTGCGTATGCGCGCGTCTAATAACTCTCAGATGACGACTATCTGGGCTCGAAGCATGCACCCAGGAGGTCTTGTCTTCTCCCCCACCGTGGTGTCGATGCGGCCGGCACCGGAGAGCTCTCCCGAAGTGACATCATCTTCGTCCCCTCTAGGGGTGGCCGTGATGGGACATGACGTTGCCCTGGGAGGGGGTGGTATCATCAGTCCCACCCACTCTATGGGATCCTCGGACATGCGCGAGATGGACCTCGAGCTTTGGGACCTGGACCTGAACGGACACGACGCCACGAGGGGCGCCGGCATCGCCTTGAGGCACGTTGGAGACTGTTCTGACACTAGCGGCTCCCTTTCAGGTAACAGCGCTTCTGCAGCTACATTTACACTTAAGTAAATAAGGATTGGATAGCCGCAGCTAATCGGTTCGAATGTGCATCAGCGTGTGTTGTGTGACTCTTGACTCGAAAAGGTTTGCGTTCGATCCTCGGCTATGTGGTTTTTCATACATTTGGCCAGCAAAAAATTGGCACATTTTCTTGAAAATGCACATTGTAAATAAATAATCAACGTAGGTCACTAATAAAACAAAACTCATTAAACACATAATTTAGTTTTCTTAAATACGGATAACCAAACATGTTTAGTCATCAAGCTAGTAACGGGGAGTGGAGTACTTTTTGTGGGAAAGCGAGTTGAGGCAATTTAAACATATCCTTTATAAATGCAAGGCTTTATCAACACATGAATTACAAAATAACTCAACCTTTAACAAAAAAAAAAAGGCAGAACAAGGCGGGCTGCAATATGATATTATATGCAGACAAACGCTGGTGCAATCATTTAGTACTAGACCACTATTCTTTTGGAGTGGTACAAAGCCATCAATCAAAAATAAGTACTGTATTTTAGACACACCCTGGTATAAATCCTGATTACCCTATGCTGGTAGTCCATCCCTCTAACCACTGGGTACTCTTTGTGTTCAGAATGTAGGCCTATGTTCTGTTGATATATTGATATAATTTTATCTTGGTTTGAGTAGATAAATAAACACTGATTAAAGTGGGGAGAAAAAGAATAAGCATAGTTAACAATGGTTTCACCATCAGAAAAAGTGCATTTTCATAGCGTTTGAACCATTTTTAATGTCTGACTACTTACCTCTTCATAATAGCCTATTAACAGACTTTTTATACCCACGGTGTTGAGAAAGTCACAATTCATACGCAAAAACTCATTATGACAGGATTTAACGACTCAATAAAGAGTTTGATCGGTTAATGGTTGGGGGAATGGGGGGGGNTGGGGGGGGAAGGGGGGGGGGGGGGTGACTTTGAAAATGGTAAGAAGGTCGTGCGCACGAAGAAGACCACACAAGTGTTAAGAAAACCAGGAGTATACATCAAAACCACATTATCTTTTTTTTTTAGCCGGCTACTGATAACACTGACAGTAGTACTGTACAAACTTGTTCACATTTATCTGATGTCTCTTACCCTTCCACCTTTACTCCCGCCCCACGCCCCCTCCTCATTACTCACCTGTTCGGTCTGTAAAGAGAAGCTTAAGAGCCGATTAATCGGGAAATAAGATCATTATGTTACTATCGAAACGAGAAAAGGGTATTGAAGTGCGGTTTTATTAATTCATCATTTGACAACAGCAAAATATGAATTATTTAAATAGTATTTTACATTTTAAAATAAATAATTTTATTTTTGTTATAATTTTTAAAATGGGATAGATACACTTTCACTTTTCTTGATTTCACCATTTTATAAACTTTTTTTTTTAAATTTTCAGCACGACATATTTCTTACTACCTGTTCGGCTTGTATGCATATGTACTAATTACGCTAATGTACTAAGGATGAATAAGATGGGAGGAAGTGTACTCACATTAGCGTGGAGATATATTGGAAAACCTTTTAGGAAAAACACACCCTATCATAATTTGAACCCCGAACTCCCCATCCTCGGCTGTCTGGTCTCTTTTGGGAGTGACTCCTTAGATCATGCTACCACCCTTAAAACTGCTTTTTATAAAATGGAATGCAAGTTATGGCACTACAATACCTTGTCTGGTTCGAACTGTATTACCTACCTAAGCTAGGTTTTATCCGGGGGTTGGGCGGGTTCTTATGCCTCTCTGTCTACTTAAACGTCGAGTGCCGAGTTTGGCTCCCGGCACAGTCTAAGGGATACAATTAAAGGCTTTGTTTCCTTCATTTAAATGTTAAATTAACGGCCTAGTTCTTGTCATTATGCTTAACCTAGAATTAACTAGGACCGGCAGTAATATTATTAATATTACTGCTTTTATGATAAATTATCAACAGGATTTTTACTATGATTATGACAGAATTAGAAATTTCTTGGGCTCCAAACTCTCTTATCGGGAATATTTTATTGTGATGCCTTTTTTTTTAAATATATATTTTCAATAGCACATTTTTTTATAATTTTTTTGCCCTTGATCATGTTACTTTCTCGGGCCTCTCGTATTCAAAATTTATTTTCACTCCAAAAATAAAGGTGAGCCCTATCGGCTGTTTTATCCATAGCGCCAATTATAGGTTCGTTGAATTCGACTTTTATCACAAAAGAAAAGCCAAACTTGGTGAGTTATTTAAGGAACGAACTCCCCTGTCATTAATTTAGCCAGTATACGTTATATTTATTTAATTTTACCATTATTATTTATTTATTTTAGTAACAAATTATTTGTATGTATTATTATTTAACTATTAATGTTTATTTTATATTACGTAATTATGCTCACATGTCAGGTATTTAGGTACTATTCAGTGATAGCCTGTTATAGGCCTCACGACTGTTAATAAAGGAAATTGAAAATATTACTATTATTATTGTTTGTTATTAACGTGAACTTTCTAAACTGACTGTATATATTAGCACACTACTGTACTTACAAACTAATCTATAGCTCAATTATGTTCGGAAGGAAAGACTGAAAGTTTTTTTTCTTCCAAAATCCTATTATATATTAGAATTCTGACAGAGAAAAAAATACTTTTCAAACGACCTTGCCTACTATGAATAAATAGTGTAAAGTAGAGTATAGTAGGAACTGACACAACATCCAGTCTCCTCGGTAATAATTAAGCATTGTGAAAGGGCAAGAAACCCTAGTTTACAAATAATATTTGTTCTGGAATCGAACCCGTAACCCTTAGTTCAGTATTTAGACGAGCTAGCTTAGTTAAGGTATGAAACGGTTGATTAGTTATTTGTAGTAGGCTATCATTTAAAATTTAGTGCATTTAAACCCAAGGGTTAGGGATGAATTAGTTGAAAACCATCATTTGTGTGGATTCGAACCTTTATATTCTCGTTATCAAAGGCTTCCAATTACAATGCGTCTCTTACACCTTAGATGGTGGGTTTTATACTAATTTAGAAGCTTACGTAACTTCAGAACACCCGAAACTTATTCCAAAACATGCATGGTTCTCTCTGAAATATGTAATCCCCAACCCGTCTTTTTGGCTTGGAGAGAGGGGCACGGGGAGGGGGCGATATTAATGGTACATACTTTTACATAAATTATTGTATATGTAATAGTGATCAGTCACTCCGTAAAATCAAGGTCATTCTAGTTTATTTTTCCTTCATCTTTCGTTCCCAACCAGTTATAGAACTTCGGACTTTAAAAAAATGCCTTGTAAAAAAAAGAAGGTACAGTAAACTCTAAAACAATTAAGCTGTCAAAATGTAGCACCCCCTCCTCCTCGTCTCCTGTGATTTTTTGACACATCCAACTCGTATCTTATGTGAATGATGCCCATAAGACCGGTAGGTTTGTTGTAGGGGTTAGTATTTCTTACTCTAACCTGTAAGGTCAGGATTTGACGTGGCTGAATAGTTTTTCAATTATTTATTTTCTTCGGGCGAATGTATATTTCACAACTTCAATGCCTTCTTTACACTGACCTCTTGGATAAAGTCTTTTAATTGGGGTATTTAACTTACGCTTTATAAACATAAAATGTAATGTTAATTAACACTTACAAACTAACCTAACTCGGGACACCACGTATAATAAATAATACACACTCATTTCAGACCCTAGAAACGGTCAGCAGAGCGTATTCATTTATAGAGTGGTTTGCAAGTTTTCTAGAAGGTCTAGATCAATTCCATAGTTTATTAGTACTTACTTACTAGGCATAATTTTCTTTGGTAATGTTGGTTTGATTATAACTAAAGACTTAGATAGTTATTAATACAAATATTAACGAGAAAGAAAAAGCAAAAAAGTTAAATCAATGGAAAGTGAAACTAATGTGTTAAAATCATTTTATTTTAATAATAATCTTAGGTTGAATAAAAACATATAAAATAATATGAGTCAAAGGGGGCTAGAAAAATGGATTAAAAAATATATGGTTGACAGTATTTATAAATAAACCTGCAAGTCAAGAATATAAACAAAACACTAAGTGTAATATG
>CABFOW010000331.1:1749-45673 GCA_902141385.1 Timema californicum | reverse complement strand
GGGGTCAACAAGATGATGAAACTGTGTAGGTGGCCTAACCGTCGGGAAGGGGAAACAAAATAGCTTCTAGTAACTTCTTCACAGTTTGAATTTGCCAAGTTGCCATTGTTGCAAATTCAACCAAGGTGAAGAAGGGTAGGAAGGTAAATAACGGTCTAACTGAGCTATTAATGAGGGTTGGACCGATCAAACCTGACACTCTTGCTAAAAAAAAAATCCGGTAGGACTCGGGCGAACCTTGTGACGCTCGGGGGCAATAATTGTGGGAGGACTTTATTTAGAATATAGTACCAATACTATTTTGTTAAGCATTCAATTTGTACTCAAATTATAATTTACTTAATCAAGTGTAGTGAGTTAAATATACTATTCCTAATTCATTATATCAACGGTGTAAGGCATAATTTACGATATTAAATGTCATTGAACTCACAATGCAATAAAAGTCTAATCATTTAGTAACCACCCAATATTTTAACGGCTGACAGTAAATTCTAAAAAAATGGTCGTAACATAGAGAGCGTGGGAAACCATTTTGGGAAGGAAAAAACAACTCAGTACAGCTGAATTCCAGCCCCGATCTCCTCGTCGCCAGCAAACCAGACTAATCAAGCTTGACATTTAGTCCATGTGGCATGGGTGTCCTGCTTGTTGTTTGTCCTAGAATCAATTAGTATAAATGGCTACTACCCAGGGCGATGGTACCGCAGTGGAATAAATAATCAACAAATATTTGAGCTGCACGTTATCGTTCTGGACACATCTAGGACCGGATATAGGACTGTGGAGGGAGCCCCTCGGGGCTTTACAAAATTGGAGGCCCGAAAATTATAAATACATATTTTTTAAAAGTTGAAGACTTAAGAGATAACTCAAGAGATAACTA
The DNA here is from genome assembly GCA_902141385.1 of Timema californicum. NCBI lineage: Eukaryota > Metazoa > Arthropoda > Insecta > Phasmatodea > Timematidae > Timema > Timema californicum. Next base: position 44,787 of record CABFOW010000331.1, on the reverse strand, counting down.
TAACAAAATATAAAAAAAATATTAATCAATTAGATAGTTTTAAAATTGGTAGATGAATTAAGTGACATTAAAACTAAAAAATATTGATTATAATTTGTTTCTAATCAGCAACAAAATGTCATATAATATGAAAATCTCCAATAAATTGATATAACATCAACATATTTTTTATTTAACTTCTTGCTATTATAATTTTGTATCTACAAAATTAATTGTTAAAAGCTCACTGTTAACGATATTATTTAAAATAAAAAATATTGTTCCAATAACTTAGATTTGCTTAACATATTTGATCAAAATAAATAAAAATCGAAAACGAAAGCTATAATTTGTTTTGGCGATTAAACAATCACTACACTCTATATAGACAAAAGATAGATATTTAATTCATTGCAATATTTTGTGGAGAGCCAGGAGCGTCAGCCCTTGTCGCCCTCCCTTAAATCCGGGCGGGGGTATATCACGGGTTGTCATTCAAAATATGGGCAACTGCACGATACAGGCGCTGCGAGTAAATTATTGTGTGGTACCATGTAAGTCAAATTGAGACGTTCTTCGGTAGTGGATTGCCTGGAGCGATATTTGCTCTGTGGTGGTAGCGTTGCATGAGACTGGAGTCCAGCTTTTATCCAGGTCACTGCTCTCTATACTGACTGCCTCACTGGCTATACTGGTACACTCCACTTCAAATAAAGGAACCTACTACATACTTGCACATATACCGCTTTGGAATCAAAGGAGAAAAAAATATCACTTCAAAAGTGCATCTGTACTGACTAAGGCCGAAAAATGTATCGCTGGTAAATTTGGAGTTCTTTCTTTTAAACTGATGAACTAGCGCCTGAGGGAGTGTTTGTTGTGTCCTGTCTATAGTTAAGTTATTTTGGTAGTTGCATGCCAATATAACTAGTGTATTTAAAACCCGTATTGGTGGTCGTATGACTGGCTCGTCGGGGAAGTCGGGCTTTGAATCCCGGTCGGGTGTACAGAGGGTGTATTTCCTAAATTATTTGCTACCCTCTTACCACGCGAATTTTGGTATATTTACATTAGAATGATACCTTCCGTATTACTACCCTATTAGCTTAATTTATAAATGCGTACATCCTGAACAAGTGCGAAGACCTGGTAAAATAAAAAGTTAATTTAGAAAGTGCACCTAGTTAAAATAAATTCACTTTCTTGCCTGTTAGTAACAGGGGCATAAATTTGAAATCAGAAATCATATTGACTAAGGGTGAGAAATGTAAACTGTAAGAAAAAGAAATGTGTACAATCCGTTACTAATGATTTCTAGGATAGTAAATGTGCTCCTGAAACCTACACTTTGAGACTATATAGTTCCATATCTTCTACTTGATACCTGTATGTCTGTAAAGAAGGCGTTAGGGATTAAATTATCTTAAATATGTATCATTAAATTTAAATATCCGTGCTAGACTGATCCGTGCTCTACAGTTTTATCGTTGGTAGAACGGCTCTTTCCATCTTGCTTACATTCTTTAAACGTGTATCCACTGTTTGAAAAAAAAAAGTAAACCTTCATATTTTAACATTAATATTTTGCGGCCTATATCGGTGGCTACGTGGTCTAAATTTGAGGTGATAGGGTGGTCGGCACTCGGATCCCGACCGGATATGTTGAGGGTGTTTTTTCTTCAAATGGTTTACCACTTTCCCTTCACGCATATTGGGTACATTTATCTTAAAAGCTACTTTCCTCGTCACTTCAACATTAGCGCAGCATGTATTTTATTATTATTATTTAGCACCGCGTCTTACTACCCGTTCGGGTTATACGCCGCAGCATGTAGACGGGGGAGGACTTTTTAGAAGCAACTTAACCTAATCTTGTACCTATATCGATATAGCAACGTATTTCCATTCCATTTTGCTTATGACGCATTGTATTATTTTGCGTAAACTTTCTAAACACGGTTTTCTATCAAAATATATTTGATTGTTTTTGAAGGGTCTAGATGTGTATGTCTAAAGGCACAAAACTCTGAGGGCTATAAATTGTTGAGCAGTGGGGTATTTATATTTCCCATAACATGTAAGTATCCAAAATTTTGAGGCTGCTTTTACAAGTAGTAAAAAACCTCTTTTATTCAAAATTTCTGAAAAACAAAATCCATCAATCCTAATCATGGACAATAAATATAATCTAATTCCTCGCTTCCTTGAGCAAACACTGTTTATTTGTAGCAAAAGTTACTGTCGTAACGTGTTTAGACTGTACCTGCCTGGTGTGACTACTTGTTCTCATTCTTAATTTATTAATAGAAGTAAAAAAAAAGAAACTAAAAGTTTAAAAAGGTTGGGAGTGAGGCACGCCCTACTCAGTCGAGTGTTTCAAATAGGACAAGATTAAGTCCCTACAAGCCTGTACGGACACTGCTTACTTAGTACGGTATATAGGGTGCCACAAAAACACCCCAACGCACTGGTTTGGTTGGCATATACAAGATGTACCATGAAATTTGAGACCCACTTCAGCATTGGACAGGAGATATCGAAACAATTAAACAAGCTCAAATAATTATGTGTCCCATTGCCCTTGTTTCTGAGCTATAGTCATGTTTGTACATGTATGGAGCTGCTCGGCAATATATTACTTGCTCAAAATGGCCACCTTCGGCCTGAATGCAAGCCTGAAGCCGTCGTGTCGTAGAATGCCCCACTCTTTCAAAAATACATTGCATTGTTGCAATGCTTAAATTCATAATATATTTATGACAAAAAAATCCCAAAAATATAAAATACAAAATGGAGGATGCAACCTACAAATTGAGTCCAAGAAAGACAAAATAATGCCAAATTATTTAGAAAAAATCTGAAACTTGAAAGATCAAAAATGTTGAATGCAATATATCTCAATAATTTTGCAAAATCATGGATATAAATCAATCAACCTCATTTTATAAATAAAAAAATAGATAAAAACTACAAGGAACAGTATTAATGCGAAATCCGAAATGTCTCCAGACTAGGTACCCAATGCTAACTTTTTTCAAATATGTTTTCAATGAATGAGATGTTAAACATTAATCACGAGTTTCACATTATTATCATGTTCATGCATTGGAATTTAAATATTGGCCTAGGTGTTCCATTAAACACAAGTATTTATACCTGACTGATACCACCTATAGTGTGATAGGTCTAACTCTTTGGTCGTATTTGACCTTAGCTGACATTTGGAAGCATTACTAAACCTACTTTTATATATTACTAACAAAGATTTTAATTTAAACTATGTAAATTTTGACAGCTCTCAATTTAATAACTAGACTGTTCGTCAATTTTGGTTATTCTACATTATATTTAGTTTGTATTTCTTCGACAAATCTCTTCTTATGGTGAGCTGATTAAATTTGTATTTTTTAAACCAAAGCGTAATATAGGCTATGTATCTTTTTAGACATACAAAGTAAATTGAGAAAGAAACGGGATTACTTAGTAATTTATCAATCCGTTTTTATGCACTACAGAATTATGGGGCATTCTGTAGCTCTTCGTTACAATTACTCTACCCCTGGACAACTATATTGACGACTTGATTATAAATGGACGCATACTGATGAGCTTAACCCCTTCCAAACGATGGAGATATTTTGGACAGAGTTTGATACACATTTAAATTTATTCCTTCAAAAGAGGAGTTTTAAGTTGTCGCCTCTAGTTCTCAAAGAAAGCCAGGCTCATTAATTTGATGATTATTATGTGAAACGATAAATGTGCCAGAGAACTTGTAAGTTAATATTATAACAATCCTAATTATAATAAATGTGGTAAGACTTAAAGTTGAAAACATTAGGAGATATTGTTTTATTGGAGTATTTTACGTTAACATTCAAAACGCGGAGCCAAATCAGCGTGTGGCTCAGCTAATTCAACTTAAGAAAACATACCAAAACCAAACATAAACTGTTTTAAATATTTGGGTAATCACATTATCACACAAATAGTAAATTTTCTTAGGTACTTCATAGGACCACTAGGTTACACATTAAAATAATTTTATTCAGTCCCCATTACCACTTAGCCAGAGGAACGTGCTAAGAATTAATTATAAGTCATGACAAATAATTAATTATCCGTCGAACTAACGTTTGGAGCCGCGAGGAAATACTTTTGGCTCTTACTCGAGTATTCAAGTCTCCTTTTTAACGTTTGGAGCAGTTAGAACAGACGTTCGAGTCTTACTCGGGCATTCAAGTCTCCACTGTAACGTTTGGAGCCCCGAGAAATACTTTCGATCCTCACTTGAGCATTCGTCTCCACTGTAACGTTTGGAGCCCCGAGAAATACTTTCGGTCCTCACTTGAGCATTCGTCTCCACTGTAACGTTTGGAGCCCCGAGAAATACTTTCGGTCCTCACTTGAGCATTCATCTCCACTGTAACGTTTGGAGCCCCGAGAAATACTTTCGGTCCTTACTTGAGCATTCATCTCCACTGTAACGTTTGGAACCCCGAGAAAAGACTTTCGGTCCTTACTTGGGCATTCAAGTCTCCACTGTAACGTTTGGAGCCCCGAGAAATACTTTCGGTCCTTACTTGAGCATTCGTCTACACTGTAACGTTTGGAGCCCCGAGAAATACTTTCGGTCCTTACTTGAACATTCGTCTACACTGTAACGTTTGGAGCCCCGAGAAAAAACTTTCGGTCCTTACTCGAGCATTCAAGTCTCCACTGTAACGTCTGGAGCCCCAAGAAATACTGTCAGTCCTTACTTGAGCATTCGTCTCCACTGTAACGTTTGGAGCCCCGAGAAAAGACGTTCGGTCCTTACTCGAGCATTCAAGTCTCCACTGTAAAGTTTGAAGCAGTGAGAAAATACTTTGTTTCTTGTTAAACCATTCGAGTTTCCACTGTAACGTTACAAAAATAACATACTTTGCGAAAGTTTCGAACACTTTGAAACAAAGAACAAGACTGAACCGGACAATATATATAAATACATATTGTGTGTGTGTGTGTGTGTGTGACATTCCAATAAGCTCCTCAGGAGGAAACCCGATCAGTTGGGCAGGGCATTCAATGTTCTTTAGTATGGATAGGAATTTCATCTTAATCAATTTTTTTTAAATGTGTAAATCTGTATCTTGGACTGAGCCCGGGAACCTGGAAGTTAGTGTCTCGGTACCATGGTACCAATAGGTCCTCTTTCGTGGTGGGCCTGCGTTCGGCTCTTAGTCTAGCATTCAATTCTCCTTTAGCGTAAAGTGTGTAGTTGCGAGAACAGACGTTCGGCTCTTACCCGATCCTTAAAGTCTCCACTATAACGTTTGGGGTCACAAGAATTTAAGTTTGGTTCACACGCGTGCATTCATTCATGTCTCCCCTACTGTAACGTTGAAGCTGCTATAAGAGACGAGCTATGTAAATATTGTACTAGAAAATAAACTTTGTTTAACTTTGTGTTAATGATATTTGCGTTAACCTATTAAAAACTGGTATCGATTATACTCAAGTATTTCAACTGCCTGTTATCGTAGTGTCACTCACTCACTCTACCTCTCGTTTACAGAACTTTCCTCTTTGGACTTCTTTAAAACAAATTTTTTTACACTTTTGCATAAATACTATACAAGCGACTTTTTCTACCCGACCAAACAAAATAGAATGAAGCCTTTTTTTTTATACCAAGGCTTAAAAAAAGTGTATAAAACTATCCCCGGCAACTATCGTCAGTCTTCCTACCTTTGCCAGAACAGGTCCTGCACCACACAAGATTGGTCAGTGACTTATAGACCCGGCCATGCTCCGCTCCGTCCATTCCCCAAAAAGAGGGGGTTGGGGGTAATCAATAACGACGAAAGTAGTTTTAAATATCTGTAAAATGGTACCGTGAGGTTCACCCGTCAAAACGTCAACGGTCTTTTGAATACATTCGCATGGTAATCCTTTAAATGATATACATATATTTTATTAATTACAGGTTTATTAATATGAATAACCGAAAACGCTCTTAATCAAGTATATCCAAACAAATTGATTTTTAATTTAATTACCACATTTTTAGGAATATTAAAAATAACAATTATTTTTAGATCATTTTAATGCCAATTCAAAGTATGAGGATGGTGTTGTATTCACCCACAGAATGTAAAACTTCATTGTGAGGTGTATGATTCATTTAGGCGTCAATTAATATGCCTACTATCTTGGCTTGGATTATATTTTAATCTTGAGGTTTTTTCCTTAGCACCGCGTCTCACTACCAATACAGTATATACGCCTATGTACTAACTAATGTGTTAGGGATGAGGAAGTCTGAATTTAAAAAAGTGTATCCGGATTTTCGTCGAGGGAGAAACAGTTTAGGAATAACCACCCTCAGTACACCCGATTGCAATTCAATCCTTGATCTCCCCGTTAATGTCAGTATAGTCTATTGCGCGAGGGTAGAGAGGGCAAAAGAACAGACACGGAATAAAATAGAAAAAAAAAGATTAACATCAATAACTGCCAAAACAACATAAAAAAATAAAACATAACAAAATAAAACGGCCATATTGCAACACAAATAGCCCAAACAACTAAAATTCTTAAACACTACAACTATCATTATAAGAACATTAAAATTAAAAGTATATTCACAAATTTCAACACTCTAAAAACATAAGATTATAAGGTTAACTATAGCATTTGCCTAAGGAGAGGATGGGTAAATCAAAATTTTAAATCGGTCAATTCAAAAACAACTCCCCAGATCACGTTCGAATCTCAAATCAGATCTTAAGATGCCAGGTAGCTAGAAACGCTGAAACTGAGCTAACTCTACTGATCGCCATTAATTATGCAATGTTAAAACAGCCTTAAACGCCTTAGGTCAGTCGACCACCATAGCTGGTAACCCTGCGTTTTTATGTGTATAATAGAACATTAATCTCCTAATGCGTCTTGAAAAATGAAGTGACACTGTCCGACGTACTTTTAGACTACATGAGGGGGCGGGGAGAGGGTACCCCCCTATATTTCTAAACTATTGACTACCCTGACAGGCTTTGACGCTTATAAAAATGCGGTGTAAACAAGTCCATCATTTGTTTGTACCTAAAATGTGTTCCCCCTTGGAAGTGTGTGAACATACATATTCATGAGGGTTTTGACTGTATGTCGTGTCGTGAGCTAGAAATTGGTCCACTCTTTAAGAAGGTGAACGTGTTGGAGTGAAACAATAAAGTATCGCTTACTTTCACACCTAGAAAACACGAGAATTCAAATATGTAGTGTCTCTAACCTTATAACAACTGCCCTTAAGTTAGTTTGTCCGGCCTTAACGAGATGGAACTCTGTTTACGTTTGGATTTTAGAATTACATGTCCTTAAAGGAAGTTTGTGGTTCAGTTAATGAGTAGATATAGACACTGGAATGCTTTATACACTGTAATAGGTTATTTACATAAATATTGACACAACTATTAAGGTGAAGTTTTTGTTTTAAAAAGCGGTGGGCTACCATTCGAATCGTGCACAGTTTTTTTCTTTCCCTTTTTTTGTACTTTCTAGTTTAAATACCTGCCGTCAGTGACAAAACTATTTTAGATAAAGATGATAAGGGGTTTGTTAAGCTTTAAATGGGAATGCACGAGCGTTCTCCTGACGAGAGGCTAGATAACAATAATGTGAAACAACCCAAGTTTACGGTGCAAGTGGTCGAGAGTAAACCCGCTATAACCTGGGTAAACTCCGCTAAGGGCTGTCCTCAGGCTTTTTTTTTCATAGATTTTGACTCCCTTTTCCCTTCTTTTCACGTAAGAGTCCCCCATCCTACGTAATTGTTTACGATTTGGTAAATTATATTATTTTATTGGTGTAGTTATTTTTAGACACATAAGCATTGGTAGTAAATTTAGAGAGATGAAATTTTAGAGTACCTTAATTGCATTAAATTTAATGTATGTGGAATTTTATCTCACCATAAGCCTTGATAAAAAAACTTACGTAGGATAGATTCTAACCCCCCCTCCCCCTTTCGTAATAAAACGTGAGGAGATATTGAACTAGCTCCCCTCCCAGCTACACTGTTAGCCCAGCCGATTACACAACAATTGACAGTTCTGTCAAACCAAACTACCTTTTAACGTCCAGTTTAAATCTCACAGAAGGGTAGGATTGTGCCTTCAATGATTGCCTATTTAAAACTTTGACATCATAACACCTGCAGGGTTTCACCACCGTGTGAATGGAAAATATGGTCGACTCAATCTTGAGTAGTTATTAATCGATTCCAACAGATAACAGTGTTTCTAATCACCAACTTTCCGCTCTCATTTCAGACAAATGCCAGAATATTTTCTTATAACCATCGAGTATCTTAACAATAATAATATATAGGTATATTATACTTTATCAACCTGGTTTGAAATATCCCAAGCACCTAGCTCCCCAAAACATCCCTGCTACATAACATATCCCAAGCACCTAACTCCCCAAATCATCCCCGCTACATAAATATCCTAAGCACCTAGCTCCCCAAAACCCCATGCTACATACAATATCCCAAGCACCTAGCTCCCCAAAACCTCTTACGCTATAAATATCCTAAGCACCCAGCTCCCCAAAACCTCCCCGCTACATAAATATCCCAAGCACCTAGCTCCCCAAAACCTCCCCACTACATAAATATCCCAAGCACCTAGCTCCCCAAAACCTCTACGCTATAAATATCCCAAGCATCTAGCTCCCCAAAACCTCTATGCTACATAAATATCCCAAGCACCTAGCTCCCCAAAACCGCCCCACTACATAAATATCCTAAGCACCCAGCTCCCAAAAACCTCCCCACTACATAAATATCCCAAGCACCTAGCTCCCCAAAACCTCTACGCTATAATTATCCTAAGCACCTAGCTGCCCAAAACCTCTACGCTATAAATATCCCAGGCACCTAGCTCCCCAAAACCTTCCTGCTACATAAATATCCCAAGCACTTAGCTCCCCAAAACCTCCCCGCTACATAAATATCCTAAGCACCTAGCTCCCCAAAACCTCTACGCTATAAATATCCCAAGAATCTAGCTCCCCAAAACCTCCCCGCTACATACACTATCCCAAGCACCTAGCTTCCAAAAACCTCTACGCTACATAAATATCCCAGGCACCTAGCTCCCCAAAACCTTTTTGCTACATAAGTATCCCAAGCACCTAGCTCCTCAAAACCTCCCTGCTACATACAATCCCCCAAGCACCTAGCTCCCCAAAACCTCCACGCTACATACAATATCCCAAGCACCTAACTCCCCAAAACCTCCACGCTACATACAATATCCCAAGCACCTAACTCCCAAAAAACCTCCACGCTACATACAATATCCCAAGCACCTAGCTCCCCCAAACCTCCACGCTACATACAATATCCCAAGCACCTAGCTCCCCCAAACCTCCCTGCTACATAAATATCCCAAGCACCTAGCTCCCCAAAACCTCCCTGCTACATTCACTATCCCAAGCAGATCTACAAACCCTCCTCGTTACATGCAATATTACAAGCACTTTCCATTAGCTTGTGTCGCCCAAAAGGAAAATATTGAAAGTGTTCTCCGTACAAGAATCCATATAATGGCATACTTAGTTTGTTGCTTTTGTTAAATATTACTCTCTAGTTGTCTGTCTAAATATGGTAGGAGGAAAAAAGGCCCGGTTTTATGAATGCGTGGGTGCTTCAATTTAAGTGGGCGTCCCGTAGTTTTAGCAGCACTGCTGCGTCCATTAACTAGATAAGGCGATTTTAATTTTCAGCTTTGAGGTAATTAACGCAACCTGGCGTGTCGATTCAAACAAGAAAAGCTTATACTGTTTATTAGTTGAAAGTTATAAGAACTCTTTAAAACATCAAATAGCTGTTTTTTATATTTTTTTCAAGCAAATTAAAGTTATCTTAGTATTTAAAAACTTCACTAGCTAGATCTACTTTTTTATGTGTTTTTTATTCTAATGATGTGACGGGAAATAAGAAAGTTCATGATCCGATTATGTTTCTTAGTCATTTGAAACTACTTTTACTTGTTAAAAGTGTGTAAGTTTATGTTGTGATTTTTTTTTAAAATAAACCTAATCCATTTTGTACAAGTACTTTGTCTGTTTTAATCTTCATTAGCTTTTTGCTGAAATGACTCATATTCACTTTAATTTTAAAAGGTATCAATATTTCGATAGCAATAAATCTAATATATTAATTAATAAGACTCAGTTATTCAAGCAGTTAATTGGTTTTTAATCTCAATTTTTCCCACTGTATTGAAACAGTAAAAATAGATGGACACACTTTTTTCGCCGTTTCGAGAACGTTTCTCAGATGTTTCACTTTTTGTTTGTGTTTACACAAATTATTTATTTTTATTAGTATAAACCTATAAGGAACGTTTTAGCAGTGTTTACCAAGTATATATTTAAATAATAATTATATTTTATGCATCATACTTAAGATATGGTCTAATTATATATTCACCTGTACATATTATACATTGTTATGCAATATCTCGCAGATTACAGTGGACAAGACATGCAGCGCGAATGGAAGAACCTAGAACCCTGTTCATGATAGTGACTGGCAAACCCAATGGGAAGAGACCATTGGGAATACCTAGACGCAGATGGGAGGATAACATTAGACTGGACCTGAAAGTTATATGGTGTAATGAGGTGGACTGGATAGAATAACTAGCTCAAGATAGGAATAGGTGGAGTACTTTTGTAAATGCAGCAATTAACTTTCGAGTTCCTAATGCTATAGAGTAAATAAGTATATTTTAGTACATTTAATCTCAAGACTAATAATGATAAGAGTAGGGCAGTTTGGAAAAAGTGAAACTTCACTATCGTGGAGTGGGTGTGGTAAAACAAAAGAGATAAATCACGTGTGGACAATCGCCCCAGTACTCCCGTCATAGATATAAACCTTGACTTCCGACCACAAGCCTTTCACTATATTGCTAATATGACGGCTTGTACAGCGTGACCACAGGTACGTGGGGGGTCTCCTACATAAGCTGTATTTAATAATAAATCTGAGCGTAACCAATACCAAAAAGCTAGTTTTATTTGACGCATACCACTTTATTTATTGATAAATAATACTGGATATTATCTTAGTTATGATATAGTGAATTAATATATATATATATATTCAACCTCGGTGGTCTTGGGGCAAAGTGCTCGCCTCAGGACCCGATGCTCGTGGGTTCAAATCCAGCCGGGGTCGAGTAGCACAATTACAGTAGCCCTATGGCTTCTTTGGCGCTGACTAACAACTCACAACTGACAGCTAAAAATTTTGAAAAGTTTTTAAACCAAATTATGTATCCCTACGCGGAACCATATGATCTGCAAAAACATGTGTTTATAAGCTGTCACTTCTGACGTACAAAATTTAGGTATATACCTAAATGTTGACTGTCAGAAGTCAGGTGTGAGCTGTCAGTCAGCACCAAAGAAGTCATGGGGCTACTGTACTTCCTTAGGAGAAGTAAAGCCTTTGTTCCCATGTCGATTGTGGCATGCAAAAGAAACCTGGAAGGAAGTTGAGAATATTTTTCCTGGCAAAATTGGTAGGCCCTTCCGCTCTCGCTCCTAGAAATTTGCATTCGCTGATACAATCAGTTAGTTCCTAAAATTTACGTTAAATACCCCAATAAATAATTGCATATTAATTTAAATTAAATTAAATTAAACCTTTGCGAAACATTGATATTGTAAGTTAAATTATTTTACCCTAAGCCAACATCAACTATTATTGCTAAATTTATTTACCTTATTTGACTTATGATTCTAATATGAATGGAGTCCTGAGAGGGGTATATTACATTAATGTTCGTCTTGTGCTTGAATTCAATGGGCAGGTAAATTATTGACGTGTTCCCTGTCTTCACTTCGATTCTTAGAGCGAGTGAGATTGCAAGCTATAAAATTGAACCCTGTAGAGAATATTACCCATTTAGTATGATCTATATATATATACACACACGCGCGCGCGCGCAATAGTCAATGGCCCACTTGATGGACGCGTGGTCTAACGCGCTACTCTTGCAGTAGACTAGACTCGATGACGGGGAGATTGAAGTTCAAATCTCGGTCGGGTGTACTAAGGGTGGTTTATCTAAAATGGTTTTCCACTCTCCCTCCACGCAAATGTGGGTACACTACCTATTAATATAACCTTCAGAATCACTAAAACCATTAACATGATCAGTAAATAATCGTATAGACTGAACCGCCAAACGGGTGGTAAAAAAAAAGTCATTGAATTACCCCTGTTTAATCTTCTTCGCGGCTGCATCGGACATAAAGTGATGATGTAAACATATCTCTACTAGAGCAATTTTAATAGTGTTATTTTGTTTAATACTTTGGATGTACAATCTTGCAATGCAACATAAAAAACCTGCTCATAATACAAAGTTTTACTATAAATACATTCAAAACCTTAACACAGCACAGAATAGCACACGTAGCGTAGTTCTGTGTGAACTGGCCTTTAGTCAGTCTTAGTATGCTTCAAGTGTGGCTCGAAACCGAATACAAGAATATATATGCCTAGACTCGAATGGAATGTGTCAGTTTCGCATTTGAAACTGGCCCATTCCATTCTGGTATAGGTTCGTGTCTTCTTGTGTTTGATATCGAGACGTACTAAGTCTAACAACGAATCTGGCCCAAAGATTTGAAGATCTAAGGGGACCATCTCTTCTATAAATTAATGACACGTAGACTCTGTTTACTCCGAAAGGTAGCAAGCACTTATACCGGTTTTACTATGGCACTATCTTATAAGCAGTGGAAAAAATCTTGCTATCTTTAAATGAAAACCAAGGGTACAATATCAGAACATGGTTTCCAGAAGTAAAATTAGTTTTGTTACGGCGTTTCTTTAGCGAGAATTTTTTTTATCCAACCAATTTTGTTATTATATTATGTCCTCATTTACCATCATATACATATAAATAATATTGGACTTTATTTTAAATTTGCTTTTTTCTACCCGTTCAACCATATTGCCAAGGTTATACATTCAAGACAAACTTTGAATACAATGTATACTTTAACTAGTATATAATCCGCCTCGGTGGCGTAGTTAGATAACGCGCTAATTTCGTGTTGAGCTAAACTGCCAAGGACGAGGAGATAGAGGTTTTAATCTCAGTTGGGTGAACTGGGGGGTGGTTTTCCCTAAATGTTTTTCCACTCTTCCTTCGTGCAAAAGCGGGCTCACTTAATCTTAATTTAACCTTACCATTTCCTAACCCATTAGGGTAATTAATACTTAAGCGTATAACCCGAACGGGTAGTAAGACGCTGTGCTAAATAAATAAACTAGTACATGTTCGGTTGTTAATACCTCGTTCCACTCCCGAATAGGCATCAAGATTATATAATTATAATTCATTATTTTTACATACTTGAAAAATCAGTTGTGTGTCCTGGAAGTAAAATCAGATGTTTGGGAAAAAATAATCTTTACTATTAATTTAATGTTTGCTGATGTCCATGGAAAGTAATGATATAATTAACTCGCATCAGTAGTCGTATGTTCTTACACTTCACTCTCGTGTTGGACTGGCTTGCTGGTGATGGGGAGATAGGGGTTTAAATCCCGGTTGGGTGTAATGACTTTTTCCTCCTAAATGTCTTCCCAATCTTCCTCCACGCAAATGGGGTTACATTGTCTCTTCATGTCTACCTTCATATTTCTACACCATTGACGTAATTAATGCGTATGTATAACCCTAATGGGTGCTAAGACGCGGGGAAGATAATAATAAATAACAGTAATTTTGTAAACTTGCAAGTTACTGTAGAGTCTAGCCCAGAGGTGGGCAACATATTTTTCCATGTAGCCACAGGTGTGGCCAATGAGAAGTGAAATTCGTCAAACCATGTAAAAATTAAGAAATCAGGTTGTTCGTTCGAATATTTAAAGCGACACGCACACTGATTGATCAAGTTTGTTCAAAACGTGCACACGGTTACAACTGTCTCAGATACAAATGATGAACATTGTTCGGATTTAAATTTAAGACAATTTAATACAAAATTTGACAATTCTTTTACCTCAAAGCAAAGATTATACGTAAGTGTTGGGAAAGGGAATGGAAGTATTATTGGTTGGCAGTATTGCTTCAAATGATACAATTAGAAAGCGGAATGCAGGAAATAACAAGTTACAATTAATTAGCAGACGCCATCAGGAAAAATTGTATTTTACTGTGAGAGCTGGCAAACTCACATTCGCCATACTTGACTGGCCTATTCGCCACATATAACTATTGGCGACAGGGTTTCCCACCTCGGGTGTATGTAGCCTCTACGTCTTTTTTAAAAACAGTTTGTTTTTGACAGGTATCTAAAGGTTTATCTAAATACGTTGTTAAGGGAAGTTAGCCAGTAGCAATTCTGTTGGTTTAGCGCGAATTTGAGCTAAGAACAGCTAGTACTGTTGTCTAGCATCTTCGGACAGGAAATATGTTGGGCTTAAGGGTTTAAAAAGACCACTCCTTTTGTGTCTACTTGAAGAAGATCAGTTAACAGAATGTTTTATTTTATTCTTTTAACTCTCAACCCTTATCCTTTTTCAATATTATAATTGTTTAGAAAGTTGTCGCAGAAGGTGGGGTTTCTATTCGTAGAGGATCTGTCGTCAGCATTTCCGTTTCTTGGCTGGCAATTGTGTGTCATTTTCTCGAACAAAAGCTTTGTCTAGTCATCAATTAAAACAAAAAAAGAGAAAACAATTAGGGGAAACTAGATGTTTCGGATGAACATAATGGGTATTGAATAAGCTAGTTTTTTTTTTATATTCAACGTGAGTAGAGCAATGTGGCGAATTTCCTGATGTATATTATCCTTGTGTGGGCAAACTGGGTTTTGTTACAGTCTTAAAGTCCATTTGTATTCATACAAAAACATTACAAAACAAAATGCATCCAACAATCTGTGTTAATGCGATTCCTCCTGAATTCCGTACAGCTTCACCTGAAATTATAATTTACTAAAGATACCAATGTGATTTAGACAATCATTTTTAGAAGGTAAATATGTGGACCGCTGAGCAATACTACATGAACTGCTGCCATAAACACACAATAAAAACATGACTTAGTATATTAGAAAACACTTTTTTTTGCTGTCACCATACATAGTAAATGCCCTACACCTTACATCAGTTGGTAGAACGTCTGCATATTGATCTAAAGGTATATGGTTCACTTCTCGGCATGAACTAAAAACTTATTATTGTTGCAATTGGGGCCTTCCCTTTCAGTGGGATGAATTAATGGCCTGGAAACTGGGTGTTGTGTGTATATATAACTAAGCAAACTAAGCTAGTAAGTCGTGTACTTATATTAATAGTAGGTTCAGTAAGTGCACGTTAAAAATCTCAACTAATGCTGATAAAATGTTACTATAACTATTATTTTATGTTATCGGTATTGATACTATAGGCTATGTCGAAATTGACAGCCTTGACGTATGCATATATGACAGTAGTTTTAGTAACTTTTGTAACTATCGGATACTGTCCTTTCTATTGTGTTTTTAATCTGGGCTTCGCCTAATCACCATTTCCAAAGATTTTAAGCATTTTATTTTTATTACAAAACTCCTTTTACTCACTAGAATGCATGACTTATAAATCTGTTGCTGATTTTCCGCAATATTGTCATTGCTAAATATAGGATATAACTGTTACAGTAGCCCAATGGATTCTTTGGTGCTGACTGACAGCTTTAAAAAGTTACCAGACCAAATTACGTATCCCTACGCCGAACCAGATTATCTACAAAAACATGTGTTTAGCAGCTGCCACTTCTGACGTTCAAAATTTGGGTATATACCTAAATGCTGACTGCCAGAAGTCAGCTGTGAACTGTCAGTCAGCACCAAAGAAGCCATGGGGCTACTGTATGTATATATTCAAATTTTGAGGCCTAAGTAGTACACTTAAGGAAACATAATAACATTTGAAATACGGTTGAGAGCCCCTAACAACGTGTGTTTTGGATATATTTTTTGACAGAAGGCCCAGCTTCCCAACAAAGGATCAAGAACCGTTACCTTGTGTTAAAAGGTTGTACATTTCTTTTTCTATGTAAGGAAGAAATCCTACCTTTCATCATACCACTATGGTATAGCTCAAAGGTGGGCAAGACATTTTCCATTGTAGCCACAGGTGAAATTCACCCCGTCTTGTAAAAATTGAGAAATTAGGTTGATCATTCGAACATTTAAATTAATACACTGTCTGAACAAGTTCATTCAAAACATGTACACTTTTAGTACTCATAACTGCTTCAGACGCAAATGATGAAAATGGTTTGAATCGAGAATGTAAGGCAATTTAATGTGAAACTGGACCTTCCATTTGTCTGACAAATTGCAGAAACATTGGCTGAATATCAGAAAGTGGAATGCTTCCTTCTAATATGCAGGAAATATCAAGCTTCAACAAGCACACGCCGTCAGGAAAAAGTTTATCTTACTGCGTTAGCTGGCAAATTCAAATTCACCACACTTTCATGGCCAATTCGTCACGCGTATTTTAGCTTATACGATGGGGTCATAGTATAATCCATCAAGGTAAGACTTTTATGGCCTATCAGTGGGAACTGGGTGGAAAAGTGTATCTTGGAATTGTCTTTAAATTTATTTATTTTTGTTGGAAAACCAAGCTTATTTGATTGGCAAAACTATTGTTCTAAAATAAACATTATTGGAACTTACCTTACAATTTATATTGATATTACCAAAGTTTAACCCATTTATTGAGGTTTTACTAATAAATGATTAAAAATGCAATACATATGATAATATTTTTATATTGCAACGAAAATATTACATATAGAAGAAGAAATCTCCGTCAATGTTTTATTAGAACAATAGTTTGTTCGTAAAATGGAACAAATGGCTTTCGAATAAACAAACAAATCTCATAAAAATCAAAACTCGATTGTACACTCTGTTTACCCTGAAAAGTAGTGATCTCTGTGTCTATTCGAGAAATATTTTATTTATTTTGGCAAAAAAAAAAAGTTTTGCTATAAAAACTGTCAAAAACACTGTCCTTTCCTCTCATTCCCTACATACCCACGTAATCTCTTGAAATAATCATATCACTATTTTTTTTAAATAAGTATCACCAAGTGTGCCGGATCATGCTGACCTACGCAAACACTCGACTTACCGACTGGAGGGCAGTAAGTAGACTCAGGTATTTCATTAGTCACCCGAGACTTAGCGAGCCGCCTGAGTAATCAAACTTGTATTCTTCGTTAACTACGTTGTCAGGACGGCTGGAACGCCGCTACAAGATTTATTAGATTCATTTAGATTTCAAACAGCAATCTTCTGATTAAAATTCAGTAGAAAAACAACCTTAAAGTGTCATAAATATAACGTTGTAAATCGAGTTATATAATTCCTTCTGATAATTGTTGATATAGAAACAAAGTTGATTTATGGAATATCGATGGTAATTTTTCTTTCTTCTGTTATGTTTATTTCCAGCTAATTCTTTATTGGCTGTCGAAGGAACAGGGGGTTGGCCACTATATCTGGTATTTTCCGCGAGCACATAACTTTACAACCAAAATATATAGAAAATAAAGCTAATGGTATTTCTTTTTTTAACTTTACAGTTCCCAGATTGTTAAATATTTTTGTCAAAACTATAATCGATTAATATGAGTACGTTAAAACAAATTGCTGACAGATGTAAATAAAGTATTTATATGACACTTTTTTTTCCCTCTTCCGTCTAGTAAAAAAAAAAGAAAAAATGAACAAACGTGCATTTATTCGTAAGGCTTGCAAAAATAGGTTTGCATAGTTGCGCTGCAAATTATTGTTATTTGCGTTTTAAAAAAAATGTTAAAATTGGCACAGTAAAGGCACAGCCTCGATAGACATTTTAATAACCAGGATGACATTTCTTGTCTATATGGAGGAGTTGTCACCTTGTTTGGCACGCCCCAGTGCCCGCCTACGGTAGTAGTAGGAGACAACCAGCAGAAGGTTCTTTACTACAAACATTGGCTGAAATTTTCTAATTTCACTTTATTAGGAAATAATAATAATTATTTGATTACTAAAACTATCAATAAAAAGTGTTATCAAACGATTATAATAATACTTCCTGCCGATGTTCGCAATAAAGAACCTTCTGCTTGTAGCTCTGACTATTTATTACCTCTCCTACCGCAGATGGGGTGCAGGCCGAGTGATGGGCGATGTTAGTAACAATAAGAGTGATCTAACTATCCCTAAAGCCACTGCAAACATATTTATCAGGTCGAACAAAATTGATTAATTTTCTAACTATTCCACAACATAAATATTCCCAGTCAAGATCTGTTTCTCTTTTCCTACTTTCATTCAACTCGCTTTGTACACGCCACGCATATTTCTGGCTTATCCTTTCCCTCCAACATTGCCTAACCAAGGTTTTAAGGATAGATAATGTTACCACTGGTAAGCTCTTTGACTTCCTCTTGACTAATAGTCGTTTTTAAACATAACTTCCATACATATAAGTAAGTAAAAGTACATAAACTCTGATTAATTTAATTTCTAGTTCTTAACTTTGGGATAACATTGCCTAGGCATCATACCTTTAATTTATTCGATTAGTATATTCAGCACTAAGGCTATCACTAGCTTAATTCAAGAGGTAAAGATAAACGGGTTAGTTTATAGGAACGACTTTAGTGTTTGCATTTAGATTGGATTGGGAAATCACATTGGAAAAAGTATCGATCTTCAATGAACTCGGCTGGGATTCGAACGACGACTAAGTAAAATACTAGTCCAACTTTTTAGATAACTATATCACTACAACGTTTTCATAACTTTTTGGTTTGTAGCCCGGTGGGGTCGAAGTTTTCTGCGAAACTAGCAGGTGATTCTGAGCTCACCATAGGTGCGGTGCATCTCCATACTATCAAACATCATTAACTTGTGTTTGGAACTCCTAAAACGCACAAAAATATGTGGTTTATTATAATTCGTGGCCATCCTACTAATCTTTTGATTACTTTATGTGAGAGAAGCTTTCTTTAAAAAAAACTTGTATAGGTATACATTTGGTTCGCGCGCCACTGTTTGTAAAACCTCTTGTTGGAGTAAACCGGCTCTGTGCGAGTGTGTGTGTGTGTGTCTGCACACTCATTACCACTCCAACTTTCACTGCCACCTAAGTTAGATTGCCTCACTCCGTTCTGGTAATATCAATGCTAGTTTATTCCAAAAAAAAACGCGACTTACGTACTTCCATACACAGCAAACACGTTTCTTTATGTGTTGATACAGTTCTTGACTAGAGGATCTAGATATGTGTTTCCATACCTCGTTGCGCGGAGCTACACTCGGAATACAGTGGTGGCATTTTAAAATTGATTGGATTTATTTTTTGCTTCCACAATGGGGACGAAAAGTGTAGTGTGCCGTGCCATGTGACATTTGTTCACTCGCTCCGCGTCTTATTATCCATCTCCGCATATTCACATTTATGAGATTGGGACTAGTAAGGATTAATAGGAAGGGTACCCGCATTTGCGGGAGGGAAGATCGTGATTTTTTTTTCTAAATTCTACATACCCAGCCGCTGAGATTTGAACCCCGACCTTTCGGTCACAGGCAAACCAGGCAAGACGAGACTTCATATTTTTTCCGAATACCCATTGATGTGGGGGAGTGGAGGGGGACCGGCAATCTTGCTCGCTCTGTTTTATGTTTCAAATGTAAATATTGATATTTATATAAATAGAAACGTTTATTATCGTAAACAATGTAGAATTCACAGCATACTTTAACTAACAAAATTTGTTTCGCCCTTGTTGCCATTAAGTTAGGAAACCTTGGTTTGATACTAGTGACTTGTCTATAAATGTGTTGTATTTACAAATGTGACTTTCACCAAGTAAATCTAGATTTAGATATATTTAAATTCTTAGCGCTGTGATGAAATATTTATTTATGTTCGCAGTCTTAGATAAAGTTCTGAAGTCATGTGTTGATCAGAAAGTACCCCAAAATAAATAAACATCAAATGGTATTTAAAACACACCATTTCCTGACTGACCTAACAATTTAAAAAGCAAAATATTTTAATAATAATATAATATATATTAATTATAATAATAATTACACATTAGGGTGTGTATAGTCCGAACGGGTAGTAAGATATGGTGCTCATAATAATAATAATTTACATTATTATGTTTGTAATCAGGTCGGGGAAGGCCTAATATCTTGTAAATGTAATAGAAACCAAAACTAATATTATAGGGTAATCCAAACATCATTTGCATATCTAGTTTCTAATGTACATGTTTGTATAGGGCATTGGCATTTGAAGTGTCTCCAAGAAAAGGAGACCTTGTTAAAAAAATTCCTGTAAAATGTTATCCACTCTCTCAGTCCCCATTTGACCAATCTTCCATAGGTTCAACTAATCTCACATTGGACTGTATTCTAGTTGATAACCGGTAAATGAATATTCTACTGGGTGATTAGAACAAATCACAGGCACAGTTTTAACCAACTTTGCTTACCCTGGCAACATTCCACACCGCGACACTATATACAGTACATTCATTTTTTTTAACTAGTTGTAGTACCCAGCCATTGTACGTGGAAGGTTACTTTGAAGTTAGTGCCTTTAAGCCCGGCGTTATCCGTGACTTTTTGTTTGCTACAAACCCAGTTTTTAATTTAAAAAAATAAATATACAATCTAAATTTTAGAATTCCGTCTTCGAGGTCACATGTTTGTGCACAAGGGCGATTTTTTAAAAAAATATTTCACAATGCTCTTGATAGACAAACAAGCTCTTACTTTTAATAATATTGCTTTGCTTCCAACCCGGTTCCTAATAGTTAATTTAAAAAAAATTCAATTCTTTATTTAAATCTTAAAATTCCAGCTTCAGGGTGCACATGTTCGTGCTCAAGGGCTAATAATGTTTCAAATTTTAACCCTCTGAGTGTGGTTGATATTGTTCAATGCTAATGACAAACAAACTCTTCAATTAATTATTATAACAAGATAAAACATTTATTTATTTTTTCTAAGAGGAGAGGGGTGAGTCTGGACAGCCACTGTCCAACCCTGACATGTCTCTCCTAATGTTTCCCAACCCTGGCGATATTCGTGGCGATGTGCTAGAGAGACCACCCAGCAAGAAGCCACAGCACTTGTGTCGTGTCGCCCGCAACAAACCACCCTAACAAGGAGGTGGGGGATCGCCTAGAGTCCTTATTCGTCACGTATAAATGTTGGTCTACATCAAACTAGAAAATAAACAAGTTCTTCTTCACACATTAAAACGTCAAGTCGTGTGATTTGCAGCTGTCACTTTTGATTAATATTATTTTATTTGTCAACACTTCTTACTATCCCTTTGGGTGTTACACAAACCTACGTGGATCAGGGATGAGGAAGAAGATCCAAGTTTTTTTTTCTCTCTTGACCCTCAAGTAAAATATATTTCCTGAATTTTAGGGTTAGATAGATAATTTAAAAAAAACTCTAAGAAACCTTTCTAAAAACCCTAAATCCCATGTTTTAGACCGTTCGGTAAAATGCCTTAGGTTATAGTCCCAGTAACAGACAGACAGACAGACATAGATACAGCATTGCAAACAATAGCTTTCTGTGTTCAGGGAGTCATGAAACGTCGACATCCATCAAAATCTAGATTTTCTTTTTTACGATCACAATACTTGCTCTACCCGAGAGATGTTAGAAAGTAAAAAAAAATTGCATCCAGCCGAGATTTGGACCTTGAATTCTTCATCACCGATACTAAACTAGACTGAAACCTTTAAACAGCACTTCCCGAATGTAGGGTGAAAAGGGGTGAGGGGGGAGGGGGGGCATGTAGTCTACACCAGGGGTCGGCAACAGGTCAATCACGCAGCATTTTTCAGTCACTTGTGTAAGAAAACTACATCGTCATGAAAAGGCAAGCTTACCTTGAATTAATCCACTATGGTACAGCTTATAAGATAGGGCCATAGTGTAATCCGTCAAGGTAAGACTGCTGCCTTTCACGGTAAATGTAGTGTACATTCTATTTATTTTATATAAAGGTAGGGACATAAGTATTGGAGGAAACGAATTTAAGAAATAAGTACTAGATGTACATAAAATAAATAATTAAAAGTAGAGTAGAAGTAATAGAGATCGTGGGACCTTTGATAATGATAAAAGTCGATCGGGGCCCAAAAAAGGTTTCCGACCCCTGGTTTACACACTTCTAAGGTGGGTGTGGTGTGGGTGATGTAATTTCAGTATAAGGACGCTTCCAAGTGCTGACAAACTCACCCACGCCTGCCTGCATTCTAGTTTTGAAACATAATTGCCGGCTACAAAAGACCACGGCGGGATTCAAATCCCTGATTATCCAAGCAAACAAGCAGCCTACCTAACTGAAGTTATTGGAAGGTAAGTCAGTCGTCCGGTCGTGTGTGCATGGGTGGGTCCGACCGACTCTTAGCGCTAGAGAAATAGAGAAGTTTAGCCTGGCAGAGTTTATCTACCTGGGCACACATAAATGTAGTCCACTCCACAAGGTAATTACAGAGCCGGCGATTGAAAATATGGGGCACCCACAGGCGTTCACTTGGAGTCTGTTGTTCTTGTCAGCTATTGACCTCAGCTATGCCTGCTTCACAACTACAATCAAACATTCCAATTTTAGGCCTACATTTTGGGCTTGTCACCGCGTCTTGCTACCCATTCGGGCTATTCGCGTATGTAATAATTACTCTAGTGTGAAAGGGAAGATGAAAGTTGAATATATATTAAGTGTACTCGCATTTTTTCGGAGGGAGATTGGAAAATCATTTAGAAAAAGTACGCCTAATCGGGATTCGAGCGCCGATCTTCATGTCATAAGTTGTCCAGTCTATTGCGAGAGTAATTCTTTAGATCTTAGACCATTCGACTGGTTGGACCTACATTTAAATAACTTTAAAGTAACATGTTCAAGGTTACATTAGTGACTTTCAACCAACGTGTAAGGTAAAAAATCTTCTGCTAGCTGTCCATTACCACCACTACGCCGGATGGACTTTAGATGCTGCCTAGTATTTAGTAGCTCACAAGCCGCCACTGCGGAAAATGTTCATCTCTTGTACGGAGGTTACCGCACTCAGACATATTTTAAATGTTGATAACGCGTCAACTTATCGTGCTAAGGGCCCCGGTTTCGATATTTGGCAAGGCACATCGATGAATTAACGGTCGGGGGTTGGTTGCTGTGTCTGTTGTAGATTTAAGTTAGCTTATAAGTCGTGCACTTGTATATCAATCGGTTCAAAATGTTAAATGCTTTGAATGAAAAAATAAAAATGTAATGTCAATTAAAAGAATATAAAGACTCGTGAAACTTCATCAAGGCTAGTATCATAGCTCTGCAAATATGCTCTAAAAAATCTTTTAAAATTAACTAATGTCACATTTTCACACTTTTTATTTCAATAAATAAAATTCAAACTACATTGTTGTGGAGGAAAAACTTTATTTTAGCGTGAATCATATTTTGAAATAACGTATCGTAGAGTGAAATATTTATTGCGTTATAGCTGAATGTCCGCGCGGTAATTTCTAGCTCACCGAGGCGGCCCTCTTAAGTTCCCTCTCCGCTTCAAGTGCTAAGCTGATGTGCCTCAAGGCCAACTGCACAAGTATTTACATATAATATAAGGTATGTGCTGGAATAAATCTACTTCTCCTTGAGTCAAGCTAGACCCTCCAACTTTTGAATAACCAAGTTGGTGGCCCTGTCATATAGCCTACTCGTGTGACTTGCTATACACCAGCTCTAATAACATTCCTCAGGGAATTTTAATGACCGGACGAATTTGTGTCAGTAAATATTTCAACTCGCCAAGCCAAGTTATTCTCAATATAAATGGGGTGATTAATTTAATTAGCAGGCACTTTCTAAACACAAATTGCATCAACATTCGACTTACACACAAACCTAAACTAGAGTCCATTCGCCATTGGAGTGGCGGTAACTGACAGCTAGTTGAAGATGTAAAAACTTATTAGAAGGAAAACATAATCAAAAACATTGTTTGTTATGAAAGTTATGTGGTGACTTTTACTAATAGTCACCTACACTCCTACCGTAAATGAGGTGTAAGACAATGCTCCATCCAGCCTTCTGACACAAAAATTGCATAACTTTCTTTAGTATCTCCATACCTGCATCGGTGAGCACGTGGACCAACGGCCAGGCCCAGGTAGATAGGGGTTTGAATCCCAGTCAGGTGTATTGAGGGCGATTTTTTCCATTTTATTTTCTACTCTACCTCCTCGCAAATGCAGGTACACTACCTCTTTAATTAAATCTTAACTCTACCAAATTAGCGTAATTAATACAGAAATGAACCCACTTCCGTGGCTGTTTGGTCTAAGGTAATACTCTTGCAGTTGACTAGACTGCCAATGACAGGGAGATCGAGGTTCGAATCTCGGTCGAGTGTACTGAGGGTGTTTTTCAAAATGGTCTTCCCTCTCCTTCCACGCAAATTATGGTACACTTCCTATAAACATAACCATTCTCGTCCATAAAACCACTAGCGTAGTTAGTATATAAGCCTATAACCCGAACGGGTAGTAAGATGCGGTGTTAAAAAATTGTATGGAGGATAGTTATCACAAACTGCATCTACACTAGCGTGGATAAAGGAGGGTTGAATCAAATGTAAGTAACCACCACTCGTTTACCTAACCGAGATTCGAGCCTTGACCTCCATAGACCACGCGACCACCAGTGTGGGTAAAAATGCCTTGTAATGGTTCTCTTTGTTCCAACCACACATCAACTTTCAGGTTTTTTTTCTATCCGCTAGCGTGCTTGGCCAATTTCTTTTTGGGGAAGGTGGTGTCAAGGTTTGATCCTTGTTTAAACGATTTAGGATTCATTTTCTTTTTTCTCTCCACTTTGTGAGTTCGGATCCTTAAAAAAATGTGCTCTCTTTTTTATCACGTCTTATGAACCATTCGGGTTACACGCTGATGATGGATTAGGTATGAGTAGGATTATATATAGAGGAAATGTACCTGATGGATGGTTGGAAAGGCATTTTTAAAAACACCAACCTCAGTACACCCGATTGTGACTCGAACCACGAGCTCCCCGTCATCGGCTGTTTAGTCTACTGCGAGAGTAGCGCCTTCGACCATGCGGCCACTGAATACCGTAATAATATGTTGGATATAGTCAACTTTGACTCTGACAAAATCCATATGACGCTCCTCCATCAAAGCAGCTTCCAAAGTGGAACAAAAACTGGGTTAATGTTCTCCTTGGCATTGAAACATTTAACAAAACCACAAACATAAACGTTTTTATTATTATTTTGGTTTCAAATAACATAACACAACTTGACCCCGTTTTTTTTCTCTCTCTTGTCATGTCGGTCGTTAAAAAAGTGTTATTAAAGTAGTGAGAGTGTTTTTTGTACTATACCATCCACACTCATGCGTGGTCAGAAGGTCATAGACTCGGCGCATGCGCACAAGACGAACCAGCCTTGACTTTCGTTTTGTGATTTGAGGGGGGAAAAGGGGAAGGTAGGTATAGCAACAATAATAATAAAAAATGGAAGAATTTGTTTAAAGAATAATAATGAAGAATGTCTGTAGGGCTGTTATGCGTGTCTGAAGTGCGTATGTGACTTAAAATGCACGCAACCGTGTGTCTCGAAATGATGTAACAGCTTTTTTTCTTCTTCTTCTACTTTTTGATATACAGGATGAAACAAATTCACGCGATTCCTTGTTTTAAAAAAAATACATTAAATGTAAAACAATGAATGTCAGCTCGAGCTTAGCTCTCGAAATGGGTGACCCCGTCAAATTGGGTAGAGATACCTACCATTGTTTTCAGCCAAGATAATATATAGGAATATATATAGGAAGTGTAGGCGGATTTGCGTGGAGGGAGAGTGGAAAGCCATTCTGGAGAAAACTACTCTCACTGCACCCGATCGAGATTCGAACCACGATCTCCCGTCATCGGAAGTCTAGTCTAAAGTGAGAGTAGCGCCTTAGACCACTTTGCTATAAGGATCAAATTTATATAAATTTTCACTGTGAGTGACATTTTGGGCTGGTTCTGCCATGATAATGAATCTCACTCTGATGAGAAATATTGAGTTAATTTATATTAACTCTGTACATGGTACATATTCAGTATCGTCAAGCTCAGTGTTTCTCCCAAGCTTTCGCCAGTTACGCTACGGGGCCATGGTCTAACCAAGGTACTCCCCACAATCCTTGATATTTTTAAAAGAAACAATTAACTGTAAAGTTTAAATTGTCGTTCCAAATGTGTTAGTAAAGCAAATTTGGGGAACAATGTTCTCTTTTATCAACTACAATATATTTTCCCCGCGGGCTTTCCGCCAAAATTTGGACACGGAACCTCTCTTGTCATCGGAAAACCAGACATGATGAGACTGATTCCTTTGTCCGGTGTTTTAAGGATATGTTTTAGTAGCTACTGTCTTATTAGGTCCTTTATTGATGCCTAATTAATTACAATAGCATGCCATATACTCACGCTATTCTTTCGGGGTTATTTTCATTTTCAATGGTAAAAACAATCTCATTTTCCTTAGAAACTGTTTTACATAAAGTCTTAATTTTTATTACTCTATAAAATTAGTTTTAAAGTCTACTACCGACAAAAGAATCTAATTTTTACTGGTCTCTTATTCTTCTACTTTTTAAACACTTTAGAATGAGGAACGTGTTTAAATCGTAGGCTAGGTTATAATGTTAAGTTTACATTGATACAGGGTGGGAACAAACTATTTCCCTTGTAATAAGAAACTACCCGCGTGGTCTAAGGCGTCACTCTCGCAATAGACAAGACTCCCTGGCGTTCTACCCCGGTCGGGTGTACCGAAGGGGGCTGTTCATAAATTGCTTAACACTCTCTCTCTTTCCACGCATATGTGGTACACTTCCTCTGGATCAAACCTTTCTTATCTCTAACCCATTATTGTAATTAGCTAATAGGCATATAGCCCGAATGGATAGTAAGACGTGGTGTTAAAAAAATGAAAAATAAACTTTTTTGATAGTATAGTTATTTATAAAAAGCTCATCGTGATGTTTTTATCTGGATATTTAACGGGCACGTGGTAAAACAAACATTGTAACAACAAACTACTTACAATTCCATAATAACAATAGTTTATTTAGGGAGAGTTTCTAAGAAGTAGATGTAGAACAGTTAACCGTGATTTAAAAAATATATCCACGATTATTTATAACAAAATGCATTGTTGTACAAAATAAATTCATTTTTGCTTTAGTAGATTTATGTTTAACTTTCTAAAATAGTAAACTCAACCATTGTTGAATATTTGCCATAGGTATCTTGGAATTTGATAATACACTTTTTAAATAAAGAAAAAATATCATCAAAAGCATGTGTGAAGGCAAGGCCCAATCACATCCGATCTGAAAAACCATTTAGGGAAAACCTCATGTCCACCGATTTGGTATTGATTAGTTGAAATCAAGTGCATGTCAATATTTTGCCACATAGCGTTCATTAATTCAAGAAAGAGACTAGTGCTAGTTCAGAAACTATCATATGTATTTATACTTTACAATTCCAGACATTTTTTAATAGTGAAGATATAGAATTATTTTAACATAGGTCTGATGGTAAATATTTTTTTTAAAAAGGTAAAAACTTCCAACAAAATAATATTTTTAAAAATACACACAAAATAAATAAAAATACACGCTAAAACTTGAGCAGCTTGTCGGAAGTAATGTCCGTGCGACACGTCATCTCGGGTGTGCACGCACTCGCACATACATACACATGTAGCAGTGCGTATATCGTGTCTTGCGGTCACGCTGAGCCGCGTCCACCCCCCCTCCCCCACCCACTAACCCCCTTCAGCCCTTGCTACTTTCCTCTCTTGGGCCGAACCCATAAACCACTCAACATTTTACTCGGGTGACCTGGCGGTATAGGGGTAAGGTGTCAGACTTGTGTGCTGGGGTACGGGGTTCAATCCTTGGTCCAAGCACAGATTTATCTGATTTCCAAACCCTTCCTTCACCTCTGACAAGACATGTATTAATCACAACTTGGGGATGGGTGGAATGCCAGGTCTCCACCGGGGTTCGGATCCCACGTTAAACTGTTAGGTCCTCCATTTCATCTCACAATCACCCTACCACTACACATTAGCTTAAGTGCGTATAACCCGAACGGGTAGTAAGACGCGATGCTAATAGTAATATTATTATTATTTTACTTCACCCGCTTCGGTGGATGCATTGTCTAACGCGCTAATCTCGTGTTAGACTAGACTGCCGATGACGGGGAGATCGGGGTTCGATCCAGGTCGAGCGCACTTAGGGTGGTATCCCCTCAATTGTTTTCCATTCTCCATCCACACAAATGTGGGTGCACCTACTCTAAATTAAACCTTCCTAATCCCTAACACACATGGTCTTAAGTGTAATTAGTACGGTACATAGTTAGACGTATAACCCAATCAGGTAGGAAGATACATGCTAAAAAAGTTAATTGCGTTACGAGGTGACCAGTCACATCCTTTCCTATTCTCAGCTTTTAACATGCTTCAAAGTCTTATTAGAGGAGCCTGGTTCAATTCAACAGGGACACCTACTATTTTTATATAAAAAAATATTTCTGCGTCTTACTAGGTAGGCCCCCTGTGTCTGCATGCAGGTGGTAGTCTGTCTGCCCTCATCCGCTAGTAGGAATCTTTAGGGTATTCCCGCCCGCGGGCTTTGCTGGCTGACTTTTTGACGTGTGTCGTGTTCTGTATTGAACGTAAATAATTGATTCTTATTAAGTTCTTCGTTTAAAAAATATGGTTTCATAAACTAAATTTAAGTGTTTGAATATAATATGGCGTAAAATGAACTAATTGGCATTGACTTATTAATTTCGTTATTCTCAAGTATTAAAAAAAGATCATTGTTTACTTTAGTTTTGTAAAAAGATGGTGGTAATCCCCATACATTTTTCCACCTTTATTTATGTCGTGAATAGCAACTTTTTTAATAGCCTAAATTTTGGAAACAACGCTATCCATAAAAAAACTAATTCATCCTCACTGGAGCTCATTATTGTATGAAACCTACACTTCAACTCACAAGCCTCCAGCTTATACTGTGAGAGCGTTACTAGCGTTTGCCAGCGTACCCTAACAGGAAAGTGACGCCTTAGACCATTCAGCCACTGAAGTGGGTTGTATAAAGTTCATCCTGGTATCCATTTATTCAAACCCACATAGCTGAGCACGCAGACAAAGGCAAAGGGGTTAGTAAAACGTGGTGCTAAAAAAAATTATAATTTTTTTTATTCTTCTCCTTTGCCTAGGCTAAACTGGCTTGTAGCTTATTAAGTCTTTTTTTTTTAGATAAGAACATTCAGAACCATATTTATGTTCGTTTTTAATCTTTAAATTAATTTAAGAGGGATTTATTGAGGTTAAAAAAAAAGAATATCGCAATCTTCTGTTGGGGGAGAAAGAACAAATATGAAGGACAGTCCTGATATCTCACCAGTGTGTGGGTCTAGTGGACTTATCCCATTGTTCCTCCCAAGCTCAAGACTCACCTTGAGACACACGTCACAGTCACGCTCGCGACTTAGTTCACTTGTTCGCGTGGTCACGCCACCGTGAAGTTTTCCATAGCATGTCGCCATTAGCGTTTGCCGATACAAGCAGACCTTCATTATGGTTTTTCGCGACGTCTACGATCTTCTTATGCCACCATTATCTGTCCGTCCCTCAATGGTTGAGTGTCCAGGAAGGTCAACTGTTGGTGTGTGGTGCTACGAGGGCCGCTTACCGGAGCGCTGAGACTTGCTGTAGACCGGAGAACATCGAACGCGCCAAAGAAGAAACCTCATATTAAAAGCGCACGAAGATATGGATCAAAAGCGCATCTAAACCTTGTATCAAAAGCGCACATGGAAAAAACAACTGCCTAACGTGGCAACATGGCAAACATATTGTGCCCATAGTGATGGCAGCAATGAGCTATCATGATGAGTGTAACTCTCCAAAATATAATCGGAAAACGGTGATAGCTTTTCATTCATTAATTGGTTGCTAGGTTGGATTAGGTTAAACTAGTTCGATGTCAACAAACAGTGTTGCCATATGGAGCTCAGAGACTATAAACAATGATGTGCTTTTGATGCATACACCTTGCTTCTGGTAAATCCCAAAGCAGCTACACAAATTCATCAATTCATCCTGTGCACTTTTAATAGGGTACGTATCCGCTGTAGCCATCCAGAAATCACGTGTTGTTAAACAAGGGGTTTTTCTTAGCTCAAAATATGGCTCAAGCTAAAATGAAGTTAAGCCTATAATCCGGATGGACGCGGTGCAAAAAAAAAATAATGAGTTGAACACTATCAAATAAGTTCTCATTTTAAGTTTCATAATTCAAACAAAATGTAATATTAGCTCATTTTCAACAACGCTTGACGCGAAAGGTCACATTTATGAGACCAAATTAAATGGTTGAATGCATTGATAATTTGTATTTTATTTATTCAACAGGGTCACACGACACATTAAAAAAAGAGTTTTGTTGCTTCGGTGGTTTTGAAGTTTCAGAACTGTAATTTCCCACAAGAAATACCTCAGGGAGAGAATATTTGCCTCCGAGTAAGTGATGCCCTTATGGTTGAGGGCGTTGAGCTTGACTCAGAGCAGTCATCTATTGAAAGGATTGGGTTTGAATCCCAGTTGGTACGAGTTTTAGTTTTGTCCTTTATACTAAAATGGGTGAAGTACGAATGTGTCTGCGTTCACCGTAGGTACGGCATGGCGACAGGCGCTTCAGTTTCAAAGAACCAAACCTTCCGCCACAATAGTTTATCAGGCGTGCTAAACACTCGTCTAACCTAACCAGATCAAAGTATTATGTCTAGAATATTCTTTTCTGTTAAATATACAAATAATTAAGTATTTACTTAAATACTAAAGTGAACCACGATTTGGGGATTTTTAAATACGTCGTTATTGATAACAGAGCTTTATGTGGAAAGATTATTTTTATTTACTCTTCGTGTTTGTGCTACACCACCATCGTGAATTTTTGCACATACATTTGTAAAGTTATTATTCTTGAGTTTGGCGAAGACTCGGGCTTATGACAAAGTGTTTTACTGTTAGCTGAAAGAGGCGCTAATTGAAAACATAACCCACCTCTTTGAATGGCTGCCCATTCGCCACACTAACACGAGTGTGAGGGCCGCTTTCACGAGGCTTCGTTAAAACTCTTCTTCAGACTCTTTATTTTACAGTTAGTTTCAACCCAAGATTATCAACGGCATCAGATTAGCGGGTGGTGAGAAAGAGGTACTGGCCTGGATGAAGGTGGAACTATCACTTTTTGAATATGTGTGGCTGGTCAGGATTGAATTAGCCTAAAACTGTCAAGAACTAGTCCAACACCTCGTGTATAAAGCACATGACTCTTGAAAACAAATGCCAAACAAAATATATTAATATAAAAATAGAAGATGGGTCAAATCCACTTTTTTAAGTCCAAATTAGAATCTTTTACTTTGTCTACAAATCCAGAAACTTTAATCCATAGTTTTATAGTGGCAAGGTGCCATTTGTTGGAAAATCATCTTTTTCTAACTTGGACGGGAGATATTAGGTCAACTAATCACATATTCCAGGTAGATTTTTTTAAACAGAGTAATCTCAATAGCTCTTAAATGTGTGTCAAGAATTTCCTAGAATTTTATAGTAACTTATTGTCTTCATTTAAAAGTTTCTCATCAAATGTAATTATGTTCATGAAAGATATTCAAGAATTACGGTTTACATCACCATGGGTAGAAAATTAAACACTTATGTTTATACTGGAGCAATATTTGATTTATTTTGCAAACAAAAAACTGACCCTTTCTCGTGTTTTCGTCAATCCTAATTTAACATGTATGCATCTAAGAATTGTTATTTGAATGAAGCTCTTGGCCCATTCTTAGAGCAGTGTAGCGTGTCCTTCGTCAAAAAGTTAATATATTTCCATATTATTCGTTTACTTATTCAATCAGAACTCGAACGGGTAGTAAAACCTGGTGCTAGATTTAAAAAAAACATATTGAATGCTTAGACAGGCTATACAGCTCCTTATTTTAACTTAATTTTAAGGCAAACATTATCTGAACTTTTAGCCTTTAACCTTTCATTAAGTGAAAAGAAAACGAAATCATTTTCAGCAACATATTTTTGGCTCACGCCAGGAATGTTGGCCAATGTGTGTTCGCACGCGAGTGTTATATTTGTAAAACGATTAATGTTTCTTGAGGGTGTTGGGCTTCTTTGTTCATAAATTTCCTTAAGCTACGCAAAGAAAATTACATTTTGTATGATATTTAAACCTAAACACCTATGGTTTAACCAAGGATTGACCTTTTGAATCAAAGGTTTGACTTCCGACTGACTAACCATCGATGGCCCCACTAGCCACTTACTGTATCTGGTCACGTGATATCGACGCCAATAAACTCCTCCTATGAGCGGATGTGGTGTGACGTCACTGGTCGCGCGTCTTTGGCTGAAGATGTGTTTGTTTAGCGGGGTACCTGCTACCACGAGGAGGCGGGGTGATTAGCAAGTTAAACTTAACTGTCGCCTGACTCAACGCGCGCTAGAGAAAGACTATCATGACTTTGGTCTCTTGTTATTGACTGGAGGTGCTTGATCCTTCGTCCCTGACACACACACACACACTTTTTCCTTCTGCCAAACTGACCTCTCGTCACCGCCCGCAATGAGCGCATGCGTCGCTTCGCTCACTCGTGTGTGTACGCGGCTTTCGCTGAGAGTTCTATTTCTAATTATTCACGAATAGTACGGTCTGACAACGAATCTAGAATACCGGCCTCTTCAACTTCTCTAAACACTGCTGACGTTTCCAAGTCCACAGTCGGGATTCGAACCTCTCTAAGAAACCTTTGGGGATTATCACCACACGTTGTGTTCCACGTTCTACTGCCCATCCTAGATATTCGCGCATTTACACAAAATGAAGTGGGTAGTATTTAAGTAGATACACCAGCATTTGCGTGGAGAGAGAATGGGCAGATATTTGGGGGATAATCTCAGGACATCCGACCAGATTATTCGAGCTCCTACCTCTCCAGATGAGACCGACACCTTTGCCCGCGTACTCACTGGTGTAGGCTACTAGTTCACCGATGACGTGGAGCTCGGCTTTCGAATCCTGCCCGTGTGTACTTTTTTTTTTCTAAATGGTTTTCCACACTCCACGCAAATACGTGTACACTTCCTCTGAATTCAACCTTCCTTATCCCTCACACATTAGCATAATTAGTACGTATGCATATAACCCGAAGTGGTTGTAAGACGCACTATTGAAATATTTATATGAATTCTGAACTATCGCTGGAATCCTCCTCAGCTCATCATTCTTCTGTTTTACAATCATATGACGGTGAATTCAATTAAACATGACGTGCGAGGGAACGGTGGCAAACCAAGAACCACCCCTTACACACCTGTGAATCGTCAGCTCCGGTTGAACAACGACCCAGACGTGATGGACAACTAGCTGATGTCCGCTCACTCTCGGAGGAACTCGTATGTGTCATGTGTGGGTTCTGGTATAGAGGTACTTGAACCCAAGGCTTTCTTGTTTGTTTGCTAATAGACCAGAGACACACATTCGCGAACTAGCGCTTGCCCTGATCTCGCGCGACGCGGGACTTGTTGCGCGTGCGAGATAGCCTAGATTTGGCTCCCCTCCCCGGATGGTCGTCTCTCGAGTTAATTGGTCAAGTATTAACGATTCTTAGTCACAAATATTTTGTTTACATATGTTACGGGTAAACAGCTTATCTACGGTAGAGAGTAATCTTTACATGTTTGGTTGGACATGCTTTTAGAGCATACTTTCCAGAAACTTCACTTATCAAGGTGGAAGTGTAGGTGACGCGAGAAAAGGCCAGTGTTTTTGCAGTTTTTATAGAAGTTTTTTCTTCTTCAAAATAAATCAAATATTTCTCCAGTAGAAACATATAGTTTAGTTTTCTTCACATGGTGAAATCAACATTTATTGAATATCTCTCATGAGCATAGCGGCATTGGATGAGAAACTATTTTTTTAATGAAGAGGAAAAGTTGTAATTAAATTGATTTAATTACAGGTCATCCTTGACAGATATTCAAGGACTTGATATTACCGTGTGAAGAAACTTAAACTCTGTTTCTACTGGAGCAATATTTTATTTATTTGCGCCAAAAACTGCAAAAACAATGGCCTTTTCTCGCGCTTGTGATTTGTAATTTCTTGGTTTATTAGAATAATTTATATTATTATCTGATGGAACTACTTTCATTATTGCGTGGAGCATTTAGCAAGTTTCGTTTAGCTATCGTAATTGTTATAAGTATATCATTAACTCGCCTCCACTTTAGATCTATGTTATTATATATTAAAAAATTAGCTCTTTGTCCTACTACCCGTTCGGGTTATACGCTCATGTACTAACTACGCCAATTGTTCTAGGAATTAGGAAGGTTATATTTAGAGGAAGTGTACCAGAATTTTCGTGTATGAAGAGGGGAAAACCATTTAGAACGAACCACCCTCATTACACCCTACCTAGAGTTGAACCTCAACCTTCCCGTCATCGGCAGTCTAGCCTAATGCAAGAGTTGCACGTTCGACAACGTGGTCACTAAAGCGGCTGTATTATATTTTTGAATTCAACATAAAACATGTTTTCTTCAAATTCATCATTTTTTGTTTCCTGGGGGTAGCGGTTTGNTGGGGGGGGGGGGATAAGATAAAGGGGGCGCGGTGCATAAAATGCTGCAGCCGTTGTATTTTTTTTAAATGGGCTCCCCCAAAGTAGGCTCTGAAGCAATTTTAGAATAACCTTTTATCTAATTTTTTTACACTCTAAAACGGCATCAGTTATTAGGATTGCCAAATTATTATTTTTTCTAATATGAATAAAATATGTTTGCCAATGATGCAGCCAGAGCATGTGTTGTTTTCCGTTCGTTTAACACATTTTATGTCTTTAAAAGTTAACCGTTACTATTGAATGTTCATAATATATAAATTTATGAGAGCTCCGACATTTATCGTATCTGGTCCAGGAACTCGTTCAGCTTAAAAATATGATTACTCTCTGTTCTAAACGCCATTGTCGGTCTCATACGCTCTTGGCCGTTGATTGTACGCTCCTGCGAGCTGTTTTGTCTCGACAAGTGTGGCCAAACCTATCAGGTAAACATAACAAGTAGAAAATTGCAGTAGATTATATATATTTCTTGTGGCAGGTTTGACCACATTCACTTCATACAAGCAGCATTTCTTCTCCTCTTTTAACATCCACTCCTCTCATTCTCATCGGGTTTTTCATGGGAAAGTCTGTCTACATCCAGTCCTGTCAGATACATTCGAATAGAGACGTGTAGAAACGTTTACCTTAAAAGTGCTCGGTCGGGGTTTGAGCTCTGACCACCTCGTATCTGGAAAACTAGACGATACCACCAATATTCGTTTATAAACATACTTTTTTTTTCTGTAAATATTTTTTTATCACCTGTTCAGGTCATACGAATATGTACCTACTAATTACGCCAATGAGCTAGGAAGGAGAAAAGTTGAATTTAGAGTAAGTTTACCCGAATTTGTGTAGAGGGATAGTGACAAACCATTTGATATAAAACCACCCTCGGTTCACCTGACTGGGATTCGAACCCCGATCTCCCTGTCTTTGGCAGTCAAATGTAACACGAGTGTGACGCCGTAGACTCAGTAAAAATTGTTAACATTTGACTATAAAACTAATATTTCACAGGTATTGATATTAAATATCTATTAAGGACAGTTGCAGATCATATGATTTGACGTATGAATATAGGAAAAATTGTTTTATTAGCTTTTACAACTTAAAAAAAAAGTTATTCTTTATTGTCATAATTGGACAGTAACTTTATCGTATCCATTCGCCTATCCAAGGGTGGTGTGATTAACTTTTGACAGCTGTAAGATACATTTAGTGATCTGTGATATGGGTTAATGCACATATTTTATGTTTACCTCAATGGTTCTTTTATTGGTAAGTCAGGTATATCACGAGCAGCTATGAAGAACCTCTTAGTTGGAGGCATACAACTTAGTTGGAGCTATACGAACTGATCAAATGATATACTCGAGGGTTTTCATCTTGCGATATTATATTATTTATACAAAAAAATTATAGCTATTAATATATTTCGGGTCATCTGGAAATTTTTATTCTTCCATAACTTTTCACATTCCTTTCCATTTTAAAATAAATGGTTTCTCGGAAGTGTTTCCAATCAACAAAGTCGTAAAAGTCCCATTAGGGTTCGTTGGGCAGGATTGTTGGAATAGAATGTCACAAAGAAAGTTGAAATGAGATACATATATTATATCGCTAGGTTTTTGAAGGGTGGCAGCAACGAAAACGTTGCACTATTCTACGTCAGCACTCTTAATTATAAGCGTAAGGTGTTCAGGTCCAAGTCACGGGGCCAGTGAATAAAATAATATCGCTTACAATATTGTAAATGTGCCCGATGTCTTGTCCATTCACTACAATTTCTTATGATAGGGTTTGTGTGTTATGTGTATAGTAGGAATTTGAAAGGAAGAAACATTTTATAAAATACAAACCCATAATTTTGCTTGATATCCTTTCACTATCGAAAGTGACTGCTGCATGACTATATTGTCACTAGATGTATTCATACGTGGAAGTAGAACCAGTCACTTTTTTTTTTATCTTGTCAGTTAAGGTTCTTCCTATGAACATCGAACTTTGGAAAGGAAAGTTGTTTAAATTGTAATAGGCTAATATAAAGAACCCAAAGTTTAGAAAGAACATAACTTGTAACTATTTTATATTGTTATACATTTAAATAAACATAGCCGTTGCAAGCTTCTTACTTTAGCTAGAGCGTATTATATACAACCATTTCCTCCAAAAATATTTTTTAACAAAGAAATGAAGAAACCATGATTAATTACCCTTTTAAATAATATTGCATGTGTTTTTTTTTGTATTGCTCCAAATGCCATTTCTTTCTTGTGTTAGTGTTGTATTCATTCAAATGTACTGGCATTAACAAAAATAAAACCTCTTCGTTACATTCCCGTGTGCAAACTTTTATCATTGTATAACTGCTAAGTGTCATTCGACCATAATTACAAGGAAGGGTCGTCGAAGTAATTGTTTCGGTAAACAATTGGTATGTTAGCTGTCCACGTGACTTCCCTAGCTGTGCCTGAGTCGGGAGCTTTGGTTTGCTGCGCATTCGCGAGTGTCTTCTCTTCTTGTCTCTGTATCCGGTTGTTGTTTTTTGTGTATGTGTTTTGTGTTCGTGACTGGAGTAGTTACATGCATGACGTATATTATTCTACAGTCTTCGTGAGCCGTTTTCCCCCTTACTTTACCTTCATTATTTCTCCTCTCTTTGCTCCAGTCTAGTCTGTTCTTCGAAGTGCTCTCTGGCGGTAAGCTTCGGACAGAGACGTTTTTATTGGGGATCTTGTTAAATTCGTACGCCCTCAAGATGGGCGAAATCCGAACCACATCGACCAATTGCTTCATTAATTTAGATGACAAATTTATCATTCGAACTGAGACGAGATTAATTAGTAAAGATATTTAAGTCTGAATCATGCTTGATGTGTATTTTCAAAACGCACAATATATTGGTGCACAACTTACAAACTAGATTAATCAACGCATAATAATGCATACCTATCCCTAGAGAGAATTTAAATTATTAATGGCTATCAGGACATATCAATACAAAAAGTAATTACAGTCTTCGTCAGCACCAACCGGAATAGATCCAAGTTCCTCCTACCCAGAACGATGTGTTTGCACCTCTCTCAACCATTCATGAAATTCTCTGTTCTCATGTTTTAAATACTTTTATAGGGTGACTTGGTGGTGTAGGGGTAAGGCTTTGGACTTCTGTACTGGAGGTCCGGGGTTCAATCCTCGGTCCTGGCACAGATTTATCTGATTGTCAAACCCTTCCTTCACCTCTGACAAGACGTGTATGTGTATTAATCACAACTTGTGAATGTGAGGAATGCCATGCCTCCACCATGGTTCGGATTCCACGTTAAACTGTAGGTCCTCCATTTCATCTCACAATAACCCTACATTACATTAGCATAAGTGCGTATAACCCGAACGGGTAGTAAGAAGCGGTGCTGATAATAATTTCAATTTCCTTTTTATTATAATAATAATAATAATAATTCTCGCTATTATAATGGGCGTAAAAAACTTTGTAAAATAAAACAATTAGTTCTTCCGCACGCCAGCTTGTAAAAGTGAACAACTTCGTCTTCACTTATCTTAGTTCCCCTCTCTTTCATCCC
Organism: Timema californicum; assembly: GCA_902141385.1. Lineage (NCBI taxonomy): Eukaryota > Metazoa > Arthropoda > Insecta > Phasmatodea > Timematidae > Timema > Timema californicum. Next base: position 6,318 of record CABFOW010000331.1, on the reverse strand, counting down.
CCCCCCCCCCNNCCCCAATTCCTTTCTTCGTGCAATACTCCCCCTCCCCTTACTTCCCGCCGAGCTCCTTGCGAGTCCACAAGCACAGGTAGAAGTCAAGGACGCACACTGCCCCCGGTCCGGCACGCTACTATCTGTCCCGCAAACATCCAACTATTGTAAACAACTTTGGTGCGATTACGTATTCAGGAACAGTTCGGCGTGTGCGTCATCGCACAGACATTGAACCGTCTTGTGTTTGGCGCAGTTACCAGTTAACCTACTTGAGTGCTTTTTGTAGTGCCTTTGTCATCTTTTTCAAGTTGGGTTTTTTTAGGCTTTTATTTCGGTATTGATTAGACAGGGAACATGAGTTAAGGTTCGTGTTTTTATAAATTTTATAACACAATTAATTTTTTGACCAAGATAAAAAAAATTGCTTCAGTAGAGACGTTTAGGTTTAGTTAAATCTTCTACAACAGTTCTTGGATATTTGTCACAGAACTCTCGAAATTTGGCCCGGACTTTATCTTCATTTTAAAAGTTTATATTCAAATGCCACAATATTAATGGTAGTTATTCAAGAACTTTTTTTTTATCGCTTCGTCTTACTACCCGTTCAGGTTCAGGTTATACGCTTATATAATAGTTATTCTTAAGGTATAGGGATGAGAAAAGAAGCATTTTAGAGGTCATCCACTCGCATTTGCGTGGAAGGAGACTAGTAAACCATTTAGGGAAAAATACCTACCCTTTCGGGACTGTATCTTTGATATCCACGTCATAAGCAGTACAGTTTAGTACGAGAATGACGCCTTAGACCGTTCGGCCATTGAAGCTCGTTCTAAGAATGTTTGAGATTACTATAATATTATATATTTTTATTATTTTGGTATTTATAAACGTAGGATTAGTAAATAACATACATATTTGTGTAATATTTTAGGTATATTTAACATTCATTTCTATCGGCACACGACTTACAAACTAAATTAACACTTGAACACACAACATTCCCAGTACCAAGGCCTTTAATTCATTACTTTGAGAAAGGGAACTCCACCCCACTTTCACGATGACACATTTTTGAATGTTGGGAATCAAATACGAATTTTTAGCTCAGTGGACAGACACTCTACCAACTCGACCAAGATATTAAACAGCACATGTCATACAAACTGACTAGAACTTGTAACAACACACAGATGACCCGTTGGTCTAGGGGCAAGGTGTCAGGTATCTGTCCTGAGGGTCCGGGCTTCAATTCTCGGTCCCGGCACAGATTTATCTGATTGCCAAACGCTTCCTTCACCTTTGGCAAGATGTGTATTAATCACAACTTGTGAATGTGGGGAATACCTCCACCATGGTTCGGATCTCACGTTAAACTGTAGGTCCTCCATTTAATCACAATCACCATGCAACTACACATTAGCATAAGTGTGTGTAATTCGAACGCATAGTAAGACGCGGTACCGCCAACAACTTCGCCAACAAGACCAACACCAACACTTGATACCAGACTCCCAAACCTAAAAAAGGGTTTTTAGAATCTGGATAATAATATTGACCTACTAATAAGCTCAGATTTGGGAATTGTTACTATACTTTTATGTTTTTTAAAGTTTTGTTAGAAACAATATTTTATGGAGAACAGATATTAATTGTAATACACTTAAAGTTATTATTTATCACTGTCTTACTGGCCGTCAAGGTTACACGCATGTGAACTAATTACACTATTCTTTTAAGGTCGAAGAAGGTAGAATTTAAATTAAATCCTAAACCTGCGTGGAGGGAGAGTGTAAAACCATTTGGGGAAGTAAGACTTCTCTCAGCACACCCGACCGGGATTCGAAACCCAATATCCTCATTAGCTGTCCAGTTTATAACAATAGTGATGCCTTAAGACTATTTGACCACCAAAGTGGGTGATAGTTAAATACATTTTTCAAAAACCGCATTGTCCATATTTCATGTTTAAATGCGTCTTGCTCCCGAAAGGACTAGCTCAGCACTATCTAGCTCGACTGGTGTGCTAACCTTTGACCCGGGAGGTCGATATTTGCTTTAGATCCAGGCAGATTGTCAAAGAGATTTATTATACATTATTATTTGTACTGTGATTTTCCTTCAAACCTCTCTTCGGGTGATCTGAGGTCTGTTTTATTAAAATTCATTCACCTTTCTTATCTTTAGCGCCCTCATATATTGGCGCAAGTTCCGTTCGTTTGGAAAGGGTAGTAAGACGCGCAGCACCAAAGGGGCCTGTTTTTTTTATTATTTGTGCAAGGTTTTTAAATCTCTACTCGTATATTTTGCATCCTTACAAAAATAATTGCAGGGAAGAGAGACGATTAAAGTGATGGTTGCATCGCAGAAAAGGATCATGTTAATTTCAAGGATGTTATGCTAATATTAGTCGACCTGTTGGTTCGCGATTGCTTATTAGTATGTTTCTTCGTAATTATGTAGGCGCTATAATTGCTCAGTGACCTTGGGCAATTCTTTTCTCGGTCTGGAGCGAATGCCTTTCCGGGCAGTACTAAAAAAAAAGCTCTTCCCCCTCTACCTGTATTATTTTTATGGTATTGTCTTTTGTATTGTAACAGTCGTCGTCATTTTAATGTGTTTATAAAACGCACACATTAAGCAAATACAATATCCTGGTGTAACTGTTTTGATAATTAATTATACATGCATGACGCTGCATTCGGAATAATGTTTACTTTTTCTAATTCATACTTCATAGGCTGTAGCACTGGCCACTAGTGCCTCAAACTGTCCAATATTAGGGGGCAGCACTCGCCTGGAGAGCTAGAGGGAAACCACCCAATGTGGTACAGAATCACAATCTATTGCGTTAGAATCAGGCGCACACATTTGGGAATCATTATTTTGAAGTATTATTGTTTTGGAAGAAACCAATATCTTCTTTTGTAAGTCTCAATATTTTGAAAGTGTTGGTCATTTATACAATTTTATTTAGAAATTAATATAGTTAACTTGCACGTTTTAAACACATGACTTTCAAACCAAATTAACCTAAGACAGCGTGTCTATTTTTTTTATAGTCATGTATGATAAAATTGAAGACCTGAAAATTAAAATCGGGTAGAGACTAAAAACTAAATTTACAATATGCACAAAATACACTTTATTGATAAAGCAACGTTATTACATTAAAAAACATACTATTATGGGTTATTGAAATACACACAAAAATGAAACTAGAGCTTTAAAATAATATAAAAAATTATAGATTTAAAAAAACACTATTTTCCATTTTCAACTCTCGTAATTTCCATCTTTCGTTTCTAGCCTGGTTTTAATTGTAAAGTCTTCAATTATTCTAATGGGGTAGGGATTAGGAACGAAGAATTTTAGTGGTATTACACCCGCATTTGCTTGGAAGGAGAGTGGGAAACCAAGGAAAAATCACTCTCAGTAGACCCGACCGAGATTCTAACCCCGATCTCCCTGTCTTCAGCAGGCCAGTCTAACACTAAAGTGGCGCCTTACACCGTTCGATTGTTGAATTAAAGTGGGTCTAAAATTATTTATCCACCTCTTGCTGCAAGGGAACACGAATTGAGGTATATATTTTGTAGTTTTTATAGCAAAAAAAAAACCCAACCTTTTCAGACAAAATAAACTATCACATCAATAGATACGTTTAGTTTAATTCTAAACATAATAATCTCAACAGTTCTTGAATATTTGTCATGAACGTGAACATGGTAATTTGTTGAGAAACTAGTCGAATTCCGTAATGACCACGGCATTATTATTTGTAGAAAATTAAACTAAATGAATGTAGTGTAGTGCTATATTTCTTTCTTTTATTTTGGCCCAAAATATTTTTTGTTACATAAATAAATTAAAGAAATGCATACCGTATTTAACTCGCGCTAACTTCCATCCAACCTTAAAGGCTTATTTCAGCTAATAGGAATGGGCAGACCCACATACTATATATACCATTAGCCTAATTTATATATTTTTTAATCAACGTTTTACTATCCGTCCGGTATGTACGCATTTAACAACACAAATAAAGTAGGGATTGGAGAAGTATAATTTAAAGAAACTATCCCCGCATTTGTGTGAAGGGAGATTAGGAAATCATTAAGGAAAACCACCTGATGTATAATCGGCTGGGATTCGAATAACGATCTCTCGTCAGCGATGATTAGCTTAACATTTTAGTCCACGTGCCTAAAACCACGAGCTACTGATATTAATTGGATTATAATAAGATTAATATCTTACATGTTTTGAAACGTTTTCATAAGGATAATGCTTAGTTTAAAAATATATATACTTACATTTTAAAAACGTAAATACAACACGTGACCCATTTCCAGGGTCGATGTTTTCATCCTGTGTGTTTTATTTACCCAACAACTCCTCAACCCATCCCTTTTATTCTCTACTCTCTCTCTGGTACACTGTGTTATCGTAAAAACATTCCCTTATTCTATTCTTGATTACATTCTCTCTTCTCACGAGGCTTGTAGACCTCAAGCGTTTTTGTTTCGTCCTTTCCTTGAGAAGATTGATGAAGGGAAAGAGGTGGGGGGGGGGGGG
>CABFOW010000330.1:284069-310927 GCA_902141385.1 Timema californicum | reverse complement strand
AACCTTCCCAATTCCTAATCCATTAGCGTAATTAGTACTTAAAGCGTATAACCCGAACGGGTAGTAAGACGCGGTGCTAAGTGATAATAATAAATAATAATAATAATTAATATCGTCGGGACCTCTGACAAGACATCTTGTGAATGTGGAGAATGCCATGCCTCCACCGTGGTTCAGATCCCACTTTAAACTGTAGGTCCTTCATTTCATCTCACGCTCACCCTACCATTACACATTAGCGTAAGTGCGTATAACCCGAATGGGTAGTAAGACGCGTTGCTAATAATAATCATAATAATTAATATCGTCGGTATAGTACGGTGACCTGCGAGCCAATAAGCGATAGAATCTTTGACCCGAGGACATAGAAAGGTTGAAGACCTTTGGTTTACAACTCTGGTTATTTGGTTTATTCATGAAAATGGTTTGTAGGAATTTTCCTGCCAAAACTCAGTTTCAAAAAGTCCTTGTAATCATATTTATATTTAGAATAGTAAACAAGGAAAAAAAAAGTTTTGAAATGCAACTCATTACTGTCCATGTACAAGTAGTAGAATGAGTGTGTATACTCGTCAGATGAAGAAGTTAGATGTTAAAAGTAGATAAATAAGAGGCTTCACAGGATAACAAATCATTATTTTCACTTTCATTTTTTTCATACATTGGCGTCAAAGTGTGATAGTTGTTGGATTTTTTTTTTCTTCGGGCGCGTCAAGTAAAAATTCAGCCTGATTCGCAAAATATCTTCGAATTCACCGAGAACTCACGAGAAAGCAAAGTCGTTAAGTACGTCTTCGCCTAAGGATACCTTTATCTAGTAGTTCAAAGGGCATAAGAACATTTCATACAAAGGATGCCGTGATATATAATGGTGCCACCCTAGTAAAATGTTTGAAAAACACTTCCTTAAATTTTTATTTGAAATTGACACTTGTGGTTATAGGTTAAGGCCACACGTCAATGGGATATCGCTGAGAAAGCGAGAGGGTTTAACTTTCTTGCAATGAGTATAATACAGGGGTGAGAAAAGTGCTGTTGAGGTGGGTTGGAAAAATATCTTCCTCCTTTTTATCACTTTCTGTAAGTACCCTAACATTTAGTATCTTGCTACCCGTTAGGGTTATACAATTATTATGTACTAATTACTCTAATGATTTTTAGGAATTAGGAAGGTTATATTAATACGAAGTGTGCCCACATTTACGTGTAGGGAGAGCGGATAACCAGTTTGGAAAAATCACCCTCAGTACATCCGACTGAGATTCGAACCTCGATCTCCCCCGTCATCAACAGACTAGTATACAGCAAGAGTAGCGCGTTAGATCACGTGGCGATCAAAGCGGGTAAGTAGTACCGTAACCAAAGGCTCAAGATGAAACATTCGTCTCGGAAAATTTCCCATCTATTATTTTCGGAAAACTGTCCCGTTTTTTAATGAATTTTTTAATTAAAAATATATCTAGTTGTTACCTCCCCCTTTTCTGTATGTCTATTTCTGTGTGGTTATGGATATCTGTCAGGATGTCTGGCTGAAGATAAGGAGGGGATGATATAATTACTCGCGTGGGTTCGTGATTAACGTTAGCCCTGGGTTTTTAAAGGTTTATTAGTACTACTATTCTAATTAAAATGTGATGTTAAAAGTGAAGTTGGTGACCTGGTGGTCTAGGGGTAAGGTGTCAGACTTCTATGCTGGCGGCCGGGGTTCAATCCTCGGTCCCACCAAAGATTTATATGATTACCAAACTCTTCCTTCACCTTTGACAAGACGTGTATTAATCACAACTTGTGAATGTGGGGAATGCCAAGCCTCCACCGTGGTTCGGATTCCACGTTAAACTGTAGGTCCTTCATTTCATCTCACAATCACCGTACCATTACACATTAGCGTAAGTGCGTATAACCCGAACGGGTAGTAAGACGCGGTGCTAATAATAATAATAATAATAATAATAATAATAATAAAAGTGAAGTTAAATGAAGAAATTAGTGAATACAGAGAAGAGAGTGACTGAACGAGGTGTCGTGAGGTTTACCTATCTATGGCCTGATTGACAGATAGGTGGTCCCTGCACTGTCGTGTTGAACCTGGTTCCCTGGGCTCGAACGGCAGCCCCGAATGGTACTGGGTGAACCCGATGGCAACGCCCGCGTGCCCCCGTGACAAGCAAAGTGAGCTCCCAGTTTACGATGTCCTGTAGTCAGCCCCGAGGGCTTCAAACCCTCCCATTTAAATCAGTCGACCGGCCTGGTTTTCTAGTTATGGACTGACGACACCTCCTTTTTGAGTCAGCTCTTCTACAGTAGCCCCATGGTTTATTTGGTGCTTACTGACAGCTCACAGCTGACTTCTGACAGTCAACATTTAGGTATATACCTGAATGTCAGAAGTGACAGCTGCTAAACACATGTCTTTGCAGATCATATGGTTCGGGTTGGGGATACATAATTTGGTCTGGTAACTTTTCAAAGCCATCAGCTGTCAGTCAGCACCAAAGAAGTCATGGGGCTACTGTATTTTAATTGTTTATTGAGGCATCATAACTATCCTCATAACTCCCGTTTTGTCATTCGCCACTCACAACATCAAATGTTTATACAAACATGCCTTCCAACTGAGGCCGTTGGTGGTATAATTTAGTTTTTTTTAATAGTATGGTATATATGACTTGGAGGGACATGACGTCCAGGTTCGGCCACCTAATGTGTATATTATTAGCCAGTCCTGTGGTTACAGAGCATTGTCCGGGGTACACATATGGGTGTTGTCTACATGTGATGGTGATAGTGAATGTGAAGTTGTGGAGCCGGGATGAGTCTTACCCTAACTTAAACCTAACTAACTAAACCCTGGTGACCGTTGGGATCATTCTCCTTAAAGGAAAAGTACTCACGATACCAGCTGTGAGTCAAACCCGGAACCCCTAAGCTCGTAGCCAGGTGCAATAGCAACTACACTACGGGCCGGTTGCTAATATATAAATTTTATACTTATCTAAGCCATTTAAAGTTTCTACTTCAATTTAATTTCTCCCAAGGGCGTTAATACCAGAAACATCATCAGATGAGTTACAATAAAGTAAACACGATTACAGTTCTCGTATCATACTCACTTATTGACTACAACGCTTGGTGGTTGAATGTGTCACTAAAGTCGGGTCTGATTAAGATCTACACGTTTATACTGCTGATACTTCAATATTAGAGTCAAAGCCATTACGAATACATTGCCTTGCACCAAAATCCTATGATCTAAATAGTTTATGATTTGAAATTTTACTACCAATTTATCATCTCTAATTGCCACTATTTATTTGGATTTTATTTTAAGCATAGCATAAATAAGACAATTTTAATTTTGGCCCAAGTATTTACTAGCAACTTTCACCCCTATACTTACGCCCCCCTTCCCGCAACCACACCTGCGGGTACACTTTATTTTTTTTAAATAACGACACAACTTTGTGCTTAGAAAGTTCACGTTTAAAAACCCCTAATAATAATAATAATAATGAAAGAAAAAAAGGCTCATTATTGTCATACTGAAGTGGTTTGCATCTCAAAAAGTTGAAGATTTAACTAAGAAGTTAACCCTGAGGTGATTACTTGCAGCCCTTCTGAACAACTTCAGTCGGGGGTGGAGGAAATTGTTTGGTCTTCATTATTAAAGTCGGTGGGGGTAAGGGTTGGGCAACTACCCCCTTACTAGAAACTTCCACCTAAACGACTTTATAACAAGCCGCCTGTCTGCCTCTGAGGATCAGTTGTGAAGGAGGTCAACTTAAAGTGCTTTTTTATTGGGTTATTAAACTTGCGCTTTATAGAACACGGAGATTATATCAGTACACAACTTAAAAATTAGGTTTACCGAGGAGAGTACGTCTAGTTCTGCACACTCAGCCATACATATTTACTAGGTAGAAAGCAGGACCTACAAACTAACTTAATCTAGGAAATTTCATTTATTACTATACACCAAGCTCTAGTTCTTTGTTAATTGGATAACAGGACTTACAAACAAACTTAACCTGGGAGAGTACATTTAATACTACACACCAAGCCCTAGATGTCTGCTAATTGGAGAGCAGGACTTACAAACTAACTTAATCTAGAAGAGTACATTTAATACTACACACCAAGCTCTAGTTGTTTGTTAATTGGATAACAGGACTTACAAACAAACTTAACCTGGGAGAGTACATTAATACTATACACCAAGCTCTAGATGTCTGCTAATTGGAGAGCAGGACTTACAAACTAGCTTAATCTAGAAGAGTACATTTAATACTACACACCAAGCCCTAGATGTCTGCTAATTGGAGAGCAGGACTTACAAACTAACTTAACCTAGGAGAGTACAATTAATATTACATGCCGAGCCCTAGTTGTTTGCTAATTGGTTAGTAGGACTTACAAACTAACTTACCTAGGAGAGTACATTTAATACTACAAACCAAGCCATATATGTTTGCTAATTGGATAGCAGGACTTACAAACTAGCTTAATCTAGGAGAATAATCTAAGGCTACACACCCAACTGTTCTAAGAGGTACTAGCTCTTCTAAATTGTATTGTATTTTTAATTTCTCTTAATTAGTGCCTGAAAAAATAAAATTGTTGAAAATTCTCTTGTTTTTATTACATTATAGCTAATACGAGTCAAGATAATAATATGCTTATCATATTAGGTGAATGCTTCACTCGATAGCTTGAAATTCACCAAGTAGGCAGCGTCGTTAAGTTGGGGATTTAGGGAACGCGAGAAACGGTCAGTATTGTTGCAGTTTTTGGGTACAAACATTTTTTTGACCAAAACAAATAAAATATTTCTCCAGTAGAACCAAACATAAGAGCTTAATTTTCTTCATATGGTGATACCAACAGTTTGTTGAATATCTTCCATGAACGTGGTGGAATTATCCAACAAACTTTTTCAAATGAAGAGAAAAAGTTGTCAATTAAATTCCAGAACACTCTTGACATATATTCAATAAAATTTTGATATCACCATATGAAGAAAATTATACTCTATATGTTTCTACTGGAGGCCTGAAACTTATTTCTTCTGATTTAAACAGAGCTCAAAAGACTACACCATTATAACACGCCTCCTTGTCAGGGGATTCCGTGACACCCCTACCAAGGAGGAGGGAAGGGGGGGGCATCGTCACATTCCCCTTCAGCGTCTTATGATCGATTCTATACCTCCACCCCCCAAACCAACCCCCATCCCTCCCACATCCACAGCCCTATAAATATAAAAAAAGAGAGAACTAAACCCTACTGGAAGGGTTCAAATTCCGTGAAGCTGAGGTAAAATTTTCAAGAGGGCTGCGCGTTGGACATGAGCGCACATCACGTGACTACCCCATACCTACACCCCCAATAGCTCGCCACTCCTTCTCTAACACTCATACAGTCACAGAAACACCGACTTGTTTTGGCAACAAACAAACAAACAAACAAATAAAATTCCACTGCTCAGCCAGTAATCCATGATCAATAGAATGTCAACCCTCTTCTCGCTGAGCAGAATCTGGAGGGTTAGAGAGGGGGGGGGGGGTGAACACTATGAAGGAGTCTGCGGTCTCATTCACAAGGATCCTTCGTCTTGGGGCCAAGGTCGCGAGGATTCTTCTTCGCCCATTTATTCTCTTTCTTCACCTCCCCTTCTCCGTCCATTTTGCCATTCGATTGGTCCGCAGGTTCTCAACTCATGGTTCAGGAGCCACCTTTGTTTTTAAGAGGACCGTATGGTCGTGGACGAACTTAAAATTATATATATATTTTTTAGACAATCGCCCGTAAGCAGTGGGTGCTCCTAAAGAGAGTAGAGATTATCTACTTTATTTTCTTCTCTTCATTTTGAGGAGAGGCGTTAGTGGCTACTGGCTACTTCAAAGTATTATTATTATTATTAGCACCACGTCTTACTACCCGTTCGGGTTATACGCACTTACGCTAATGTGTAATGGTAGGGTGATTGTGAGATGAAATGGAGGACCTACAGTTTAACGTGGAATCCGAACCACGGTGGAGGCCTGGCATTCCCCACATTCACAAGATGTCTTGTCAGAGGTGAAGGAAGGGTTTGGTAATCAGATAAATCTGTGCCGGGAATGAGGATTGAACCCCGAACCCCGGCACAGAAGTCCGACATCTTACCCCTAGACCACCAGGTCACCTATTTCAAAGTAGAAAAATAATAAGGTTCATAACGTACATAAAAAAACAAGAAAACAATCCCACATTATCATAACTTTTTCTAATATGACTCTATCAAAATATTACTTTGTTTATTATAGGAAGACTAGATCCAGGTTTATAACGTTTTACTTAAATTTCAAAAGTACGTATTTTAACGTAAAACGTCGTTTTTTTAAAAAACTTTAAACTTTTTAACTGCTCAGAAACCGGTAGCTAACTTTCACTTACATTTTCTAGAAAACATTTAAAATATTAAACAACTAATTAAATAACGAACGGTATTTCTAAACGTCTGCAACTCGTCTCAGTGCTCTACCATGTATTATTACTATTATTACTAGCACCGCGTCTTACTACCCGTTCGGGTTATACGCACTTACGCTAATGTGTAATGGTAGGGTGTGATTAAATGGAGGACCTACAGTTTAACGTGGGATCCGAACCACGGTGGAGGCCTGGCATTCCCCACATTCACAAGATGTCTCTACCATGTAGCTCTTAGTGGATGAAAGTTATAGTGGGGTAGGATTGAATTGGATGTTCTACAATTTTTTTTTCTAATATTTAATTTTTATTTGATATCTTCGTCTTACTACCCGTCAGGTTTATCCGTATTTTAACACTGATGAAGTAGGGATTGAATGTAACTGTATTTGCGTTAATAAAGAGTGCGGATATCTCTTATGAGAGAGATAACTCAGTGGATCCAACCGGGATTAGAAATGTTCCCATTGCTGTGTTCTTTCCTAAATGGTTTATCTTTTCCTTTCTTTACTCACAAATGCGGGTATACTTCCTTTAGTTTTTCCTTAAATTATATTATATTATTTAGCACCACGTCTTACTAACCGTTCGGGTTATACACTTTAAGTACTAATTACACTAATGGATTAGGAATTGGGAAGGTTGAATTAGAGGGAATGAACCCGCATTTGTGTGGAGGGAGAGTGGAAAATCATTTAGGTAAAAACCACCCCCAGTTCACCTGACCGAGATTCTGAACCTCGATCTCCCCGTCCTCAGCAGTCGAGCTCAACACGACTAGCGCGTTAGCCAACTACGCCACCGAGGCGGGTTTTTTCCTTAAACATTCCTAAATAATTTGAGTTATTAAATATATACTATCCCTATGGCTTCTTTGGTGCTGACTGACAGCTACAAGCTTTGAAAAGTTACCAGACCAAATTATGTATCCCTACACCGAACCAAATGCTCTGAAAAAAACATGTGTTTAGCAGCTGTCACTTTTGACGGTCAAAATGTAGGTATATACCTAAATGTTGACTGTCAGAAGTCAGCTATGAGCTGTCTGTCAGCACCAAAGAAGCCATGGGGCTGCTGTAGATACCCCTAGAAGATAATATGACATGATTCAAAATAAAATCTATGTTTTATTCGAAGGGACTATAGTTCAATTCCAAGTGATTGTACCCTGTTGTTTATCTGAATTTTAAACGATTATTTGACTACATCAGCTGTTTGTCCCTCCACATCTACACGATGAAATTATATTCAGTGCTCCCTACCTGGGGTATCACAGCAAGTCTAGATAGGATTTTTCAAGTTAATGTATTTTAGTTTTATTTGGCGAGTTTTAAAGATATAAAATTGAAAAAAAACAACTCAAATTCTTAAATTAATCTTAAAAATAGCCCTAAATTGTCATACAATTATTTTTTGATCGATCCTGAAGTAGTTTTTATTTTCAATAGTTTTTTTTAAATAAATCGTCTACAACTTAGGCGGTTTGACTTATTCATTAAAATATCCTTTAATAATATTCCTTCCAGAATGTATACAATTATGTTGAAGCATATATAACTACCTAGGCCAGAAATTAAAAAAAATTAAAAAGTAAATGCAAGTCAATGCTGTTCAGGCGTAAATAGTAGTGTGAGTGTGTATACGTCAGTGGAAGAGGTAATATATTTTCAGTACATCAGTAAATAAACAAGAGGCCTTGCAGATTTAACTGCTTATTTTCTTTCCTCTTTTTCTATTTCTAAGTGCTTAAAATGCTTAGGTAAAATGCAACCCGCTTGGCGAAATAACTTCGAATTCATCAAGTAGGCAAAGTCTTTAACGGATAAGTCCCAAAAGCGAATTATTTTTAAAACGGACAGTTAAAATCTCCGTGGAAAAATAACATGTGTTCTTACGGCGAAACTCCTTCCCTAACAATTGACTTTATCAATAACGGACACTGCTAGAACGCGGATATTTTTGTTGTTGTTGCAAATATCAGTCCATCGCGCTCGGGCTGAATATTGACAAAACCTTGAAACAATACATGAACTTGAGGTTTACTATACTGAAGATTTTTTGTATCACCTTATTCATATAATTTTATAGACTTGTAAATATAGTTTTAAAATTGAAACCATCCATACTGAAGGGAAAAAAATCACATATTTTGGTTGATCATGAAGTTAAAAATGCCCAGGAACGAAAGGTAACTGGTATAGGATTGAGCCGTGGCGGCTCGTAGCTAAAATTAGTGGGGGTGCTGCTCCAGACATTCTTTAGCCTTTGTTTTAAAATTATGTAAAAGGAAAAAAACATGTATAAAAAGAAAATTTATTCAGGAACTTGATAAAATCTTAGAAAAAACCCAAACAATGTTTACTGACTTTAACTTAAATTGTTACAGTTCAAGCTTGATCTATTCATTTAAAAATGAAATTCATTCTTCTTGTTTTAATTTGCGCAAAAAGTTCAATAATTTTCTTCTTGATCTCTGGATGACAATTGAGGAAATTTTTTTTCATTGAAAGTACTGCAAACACATTTAGTCTTTCTATTAAATAAAAAAAACGAAAGAAAAAAATGAATCAAATAGAATAGCTGGAAGCAGAATAATAATTTAATTCTACACTCGTCTACACTTTATCACACTCAAGAATATGGTACACTGTTTTTAAGCACAACACACGCTGAGTAAATAAAAAAAACCACTTCCTGCCACCATCACGCCAGAGCCGGCACTGCCAGAGCAACAGTGCTTTCTCTACCTGGAAGTCCTGCCTTCCTCCCCACTTCCCTCCTATGTATGCATGCACACAACAGTCAAACACCACGTCACTGGCACTGTGAAGCGCACAGTTCAAAACAAAGTTTTTTGTATCTTTTTCATAAACTGTACTACAAAAATAAATACAGATTTAAAGAAAAAAGAACTCATTATATTAAATGTTATGGATAATATCAAGTGGAAATAGGGGGTGCTGCAGTTCCGTTGTGTCATTTGTATTTTCCTCATCCCTGTTTGTTCTCCTACTGCCTGACAGTGCCTCCAAGTAAAATATAACCCACTTGGTTTCTGGCACTGGTGAATTCCTGTTCGATTATTCATCGCCTTAAGGTAAAATTCTAGGGAATACAGAAAGTCAGTGTTTTAGCTTTTTGTAGATAAAAAATTCTTTAAATCTTTTATCCATAGTGAATCAAATATAATTATCTCCTGAAGAAACACACAGGTACCTTTCTTCACATGGCGATACCACTAGTTGTTGACTATCTTTCTCGGATACTAGCATTTGATGAGAGACTTTTTAATCGAATAATTTTTTTTATTAAATATAGGGAACCCTCGACAATTATTCAAGAACGGTTGATATCACTATGTGGAGAAAATTAGACTATGTTTCTATTGGAGAGACATTTGATTTCATTTTACCAAAACAAAAAAACAACTAAACTGACACTTTTTTCACGTACTGTACCTTACATTCCCACGTTAAGATATATTTCACTGTATAATTTTATATAGACCTACCTACTCTGTGGTATTAGGAACTCTAAAGTTCATCTATGCTTTTACAAAAGCACGCATCCTATCCCTATCTTGAGCAAGTTCTATCCAGTCCCCCTTACTACACCATATCCCTATATTGAGCTAGTTCTATCCAGTCCACCCCACTACACCCCATCCCTATCTTGGTCCAGTTCTATCCAGTCCACCTCATTACACCCTATCCCTATCTTGAGCAAGTTCTATCCAGTCCCCCTTACTACACCATATCCCTATCTTGAGCTAGTTCTATCCAGTCCACCCCACTACACCCCATCCCTATCTTGGTCTAGTTCTATCCAGTCCACCTCATTACACCCCATCCCTATCTTGGTCTAGTTCTATTCAGTCCACCTCACTACACCCTATCTCTATCTTGAGCTAGTTATATCCAGTCCACCTCACTACTCCCTATACCTATCTTGGTCTAGTTATATCCAGTCCACCCCATTACACCCCATCCCTATCTTGAGCTAGTTCTATCCAGTCCACCTCATTACACCCCATCCCTATCTTGAGCTAGTTCCATCCAGTCCACCTCACTAGTCCCTATACCTATCTTGGTCTAGTTCTATCCAGTCCACCTCACTACACCCTATCCCTATCTTGAGCTAGTTCTATCCAGTCCACCTCACTAGTCCCTATACCTATCTTGATCTAGTTCTATCCAGTCCACCTCACTAGTCCCTATACCTATCTTGGTCTAGTTCTATCCAGTCCACCTCACTACACCCTATCCCTATCTTGGTCTAGTTCTATCCAGTCCACCTCACTACACCCTATCCCTATCTTGATCTAGTTCTATCCAGTCCACGTCACTGCTCCATATACCTATCTTGGTCTAGTACCATCCAGTCCACCTCATTACACCCTATCCATATCTTGAAATAACAATAAGAATTTTGAGAACAATTGGTAAAGTTATTGTTTTTTAAAATGTAATTTTATGCAAGTCCCTCTTTAAGATTTTATTCGAGAATATCAGAGGGGAGTGGAATACATCCATAAGGGATACTATTCTAATCCCCAGACTCTATCATCACTGGGAATGAAGGATTGAGTGAGTGAGTGGGATTTAAATAGAAGGAATGATTGAATGAGGGAATAAGTGAGTGATGAGTGAATGAGAAAGGGAGTGATTGAATATGTTAGTGATGGGACAAGTGACTGAGGAGATAAGTTAGTTAGGTGGTAATTTAGTGAGGGGATAATTGAGTGAGGAGATAAGCGAGTGAAACAGTGGGTAAGGAAATGTTTGAATGAATAAGTGCATTAGGGCCATCTTGTGTTTTTATGGATATTTCACTTGACTATACTCTCATCTATATAATAAAACAACATTATGGAAATTTGGTCCGGCTATAAACTTCATCGTTTCTTATTTGATTTTGACCAAGCCAGTTTTAAACGCTTTATAATTGAGTCAAGCAGTGCGCGACGGTTATATTTTGTTAATAATAGGGTGACCTGGTGGTCTAGGAGTAAGGTGTCGGACTTCTGTGTTGGGAGTCCGGGGTTCAATCCTCGGTCCCGGCACAGATTTATTTGATTACCAAACCCTTCCTTCACCTCTGACAAGACATCTTGTGAATGTGAGGAATGCCAGGCCTCCACCGTGGTTCGGATTCCACGTTAAACTGTAGGTCCTCCATTTCATCTCACAATCACCCTACCATTACACATTAGCGTAAGTGCGTATAGCCCGAACTGGTAGTAAGACGCGTTGCTAATAATAATAATAATAATAATAATAATAATAATAATAATAATTTCCAGTTTGGTGAGAATTAAACAGTTAGGCGTGAAGGTGTTAGATAGTGAACGCAAAGAGTAACTCTCCTAGATATGAAGTAACGTTCCTTATGACTTATAAAACAACTTTCTTAGAAACAAAATACGATCATTTTCGGGCTAAAGCCCCGTTGAGGAAATAATAACTTCTGACGTTGTGAAACGTTTTCTACTCGAGTATAATTATTAGAAGGCCAATTCATTTCAGTTACCCGTGCATAACATGTACTTTTGGGTTACCCACATGTGGTATTGTTTATAAATATCAACAAATATTTTGACTTAGATTTTTATGTGACTGGATCTAAGAGTTTATTTTGTATCGTAAATAATTATCCAAAGAATCTGAATATATTTTTAACACCACGTGTTACTACTCGTTCGTGCTATACACTCATGTACTAATTACTCTAATGGTTTTAGAAGTCAGAAAGGTTACATTTATATTAAGTTTACCAGCATTTGCGTGAATGTAGAATATAAAAAATTATGTAAAAACCACCCTCAGTACACCAGACCAGGATTCAAACCGCAATCTCCTCGTTGTCAGCAGTCTAGTCTATCGACACCTAGGATAGAGAAGTATTGTGATCGTAAAAAAAATTGAGCTCGAAATTTTGATAAATGTCGACGTTTCATGACCTTCTGAAACCAAAATGTCTGTACCTCGAGCTAGAGCCGAAACTATTATACCGATTGGGCACAAACCTAGTATCTGGGGGTTCTTATAAGGTCCCCCCGGAGGGTTTTAGGAATTATACATATAACCATAAAATTAAGGGTAGTTTAATGAAGGGGAAAAAGAGGAAAACAATCAATTTTTTAAAATTATAATAATAATAATAATTATTATTATTATTATTATTAGCACCGCGTCTTACTACCCGTTCGGGTTATACGCACTTACGATAATGTGTTATGGTAAGGTGATTGTGAGATGAAATGGAGGACCTACAGCTTAACGTGGAATCCGAACCACGGTGGAGGCCTGGCATTCCCCTTTCCCCACATTCACAAGATGTCTTGTCAGAGGTGAAGGAAGGGTTTGGTAATCAGATAAATCTATTCCGGGACCGAGGATTGGATTTTTTCAAAACTATTGTTAGCAATTTTTACTAACATTTTATATTTAGACACTGTTTATCACTATAAGCAAGATGGGAATTTTCATTTTCTTATAGAAATTAATTTGAGAGTACTTTATGAAGGGGTGGAGTTCTCTAATTTTCATAATTCCTCCGTAACTATTTGAGATACAAAATAATCTATCATTGTACATTTTTACTAGTATTAAAGATAAAAAGCTTTACACGAAAAATATATTTTTGTTAAACCAATAATTTCTGAGCTATAAGCAAATCATATATTTACTTTTTAATTCCGGTCTCAGAAAATGAATCTGATATTTACGATCTTTGGTGGACAAAGATTTTTTTCTGTTCTTAATTTCTCTGTAATAATGCGCCTAGTTCTTGATACCATAGAGTACGGTAAGTAAGTAGCAGTGTATATTATTTCATTTATGATCTGTGTCTGTGTCTTTCTACAACACTATATAATATCTATAATTTCGTTTTACAAATCTTACGAATTTTTAGTAAATGACCCGCCTCGGTGGCGTAGTTGGCTAACGCGCTTGTCGTGTTGAGCTCGACTGCTTAGGACGGGGAGATCGAGGTTCGAATCTCGGTCGGGTGAACTGGGGGTGGTTTTTCCAAAATGATTTTCCACTCTCCCTCCACGCAAATGCGGGTTCACTTCCTCTAATTCAACCTTACCATTTCTTAATCCGAACGGGTAGTAAGACGCGGTGCTAAATATGATTATTTAGTAAATGTCTACTTTAAGATAGAAGCGAGAAAAAGTCTATTCGTCGCGCCATACCATCTATTTTTTTTAAACTATTTGATCAGATTTTAATTTTTCATTAATTCAGTAGACATAATAAATGTATTTTAGTTTTAATTTTTTTTTTCCGCAGCTATATTCTTGCTTTATATAGGATCGTTATTTCTCGTCATTACATATCTAAAGTCTGCGTATTTTACGAAACCGTCAGAACTAAAAGGACCAGTATATGTAACAGAGGTGTATGGGAGGCTGATCGATTCCAGAAGCAAGTCGACAAAGCATCTCCTCCAAGACGAAGAACAAACAAAATTTATCTCCATCAAAATACTTCCGTGTCACTTCATTCACTCGGGCAGATGAACTATTCATGTGAACATAGCTGTTGTCACACAGTAAGAGTCATTATTCCAGAGCCATGTTCATGCGATCTGTTTAAGGCCTTGTCGAGTTCAAGTCTAAAACCTATTTTGTGGTATGGCAGGCGGGTGGGTGAAAGGCGTGGCGTGGCTTCACCACCTACCAAAGTATCCTTCCGCGCCAACAAGAACAGTTGGATCATGGAAACCGTAGATATCAATAGCTACCGGACAGGTCTTGCGGAATAATCATACGTTTGGAAATATCAGTTTTCTCGAGAACGAGTGAAAATTTTATATTCATATTTTTATCACCACTTCTGAGATAATTTATCATTGTTTATTAATTGTTACATTTTTCTCATTTTCTGTTATGAAGCCGTTAGTTTTCTATTAAAAGTGGGTGACCTAGCGGTCTAGGGGTAAGGTGTCAGACTTCTATGCTGGCGGCCGGGGTTCAATCCTCGGTCCCGGCACAGATTTATCTGATTACCAAACCCTTCCTTCACCTCTGACAAGACATGTATTAATCACAACTTGTGAATGTGGGGAATGCCAGGCCTCCACCGTGGTTCGGATTCCACGTTAAACTGTAGGTCCTCCATTTCATCTCACATTCACTCTACCATTACACATTAGCGTAAGTGCGTATAGCCCGAACGGGTAGTAAGACGCGGTGCTAATAATAATAATAATAATAATATTAAAAGTGCAAATTAAATATATATATATGTATATATATATATATATATATATACGACCACTGTTAAAACTACATATGAGCTGTGTACATAAAAGTATAGCTTAATCAACCTGCTTCTATTCTTGAACAAACCATTTCCAAAAAGAAAATTGCAAAACAATAACAATTCTTGAAGATAACTGTTTGTCCCCATGGCTCTGCATTTCCACGCCAAATATAAAGGTCCAATCACCTTAAGTCATTAATGCTCATCACTCGCGAGCTGTCACAAGAACTATAAGAGCCGCTCAACTCAAATTGCAATTAATACGTTATGACTCACTTAACAGAAATACGAGTAATCCAATCAGGTCGATAATACAAGAGAATGACTCAAGTAATGAGACGTAAACCACAAGATCCACAACGTGGTCTCTGTATTTACATCTAATCGATACAAGAATATCGACCCACGCTGATACAATTATACAACTTTTGATAGCTGCGATATTCGTTGCAAATACCTGTTTTATTGGGTCACGATTACTCACGAATGAAGTAGTTTCGAAAGAGGCAAAGGTGGCGGTATATACACGTGTGTTAATGCCAATTTTGTTTTATTGATGGGTGGTAAGCGTGCCTTTGTCGGGAGAAACACAAGATCAAGGTTAATGTGCTTGGAAAGAGATATCTAAGAAATATGTGTGGAAAATCTCGTATTAACAATATAAGTAATTAATGTGTACTGAAGGAGTGCGGTTTGAAAGAGAATCTAATAGGTCAATGTGGAAGAAGAATTGTCTTACGTTGGTTTTAAGAATAAACAAGCATGTATGACTCGTATGAATGTTGAAGTTAAGGAAGTATGTAAAGATAGAAAAGTGTGGAGAAAGTGACTGAGGATGAATTAAGAACGGGGCTGTTGTTTTTTGAGCTATGTGCACAGTTTATTGCCTACCCTGTAAGGGAACGGCGGGATTATGTGTGAATGTGTGGGTATGTATATATGTATGTATGTATGTATGTATGTATGTATGTATGTATTTATGTATGTATGTATGTATATATGTATGTATGTATGTATGTATGTATGTATGTATGTATGTATGTATGTATTTATGTATGTATGTATGTATATATGCATGTATGTATATATGTATGTATGTGTGTATGTACTCATTAAATATATAATTCACTACTAATTTGGTTTTCCTTGTCGCGTTATAACGCTGGTTTTGCTAGTCTATTATAAAGTCACACCTACTTGATAACAAAGGAGCGGATGAAGAGGAAGGGAGGGGGAGAACGTAAACTGTTTATTTCAAGTGTCAAGCGCAGTAATTCAAACAATGTTAATTTGTTAGTAGTATTGAATTTTACGAAAGCAAAAACTCTCTGATCGATAAATAAAAAAACAACTCTTTCTTGCCAGCGATAATAACTCTAAAATAAACTTATAATAAAAGGTAACGTTCTTGGAAGTCCTTGAAGATCTGCTTTGGTTCTTGAAGTGGGGGAAAAAAAAAAACTATTTTAGAGAAAGTTTGCTAACGCGAACACGAAAGTTTTTAATTATTATGTTTGCAACTAATAATTTCTGGGCTCCAGTGTGGAATGATTTTAATGCGAGTGAGAGAGAGAGATTCGGATAGTCGGGTGTAAGAGAGAGAGAGAGAGAAGTGACGTCATTAATTACAGCATGAGACAAGCGTAACCATTTTATTTTCCGAAGGAGTTTTGAGTAATAGCGAACAAGACTTTGTTGAAGATATTGCTCCCCTGTTTGCGTCCTTGCTGTTCCTCGTGTCAATAGAGGAGAAAAACAAACAGAAAGACGAACGATAGAAAGAGAGAGAGAGATATATGTATACATAGTATAGTTCTTGATACTTATATCTCAAGGAGAAAATTAATTTCAAATTTATTTGGTAGCTCGATTCAAGAGATGTTTCGTATTTTACTTGATTTTTTTTTTTCGGATAAGCTTTTATCTTGTCCCTAAAAAATAGTCACCCTCGATGGTCTTAGGGTAACGGGATAATTCGTGGATTTAAACCCAGACGAGGTAGACGGAATTTTACTGAGCGATAAAAATCCGTAGCACAACTTCCTACGGAGGGGAAATAAAGCCATCGGTTCCATGTTAATTGTGGCATGTAAAGGAATCCTGGAGGTTGCGTGTGAAAATACCTTTCCCAGAAAAATGGGTATGCACTTTAGCGCTCGCTCGTAGAATATCCAGTTTGGAAAGTAACGGGAAACTACAGCACATTCAGGATTTATTTTTATATAGTACATGTGTTTTCTCCCAGATGGTGCTGTCAGCAGAATTTATGTATAGCTACGAATAGAGGATCGACTCTAGGGTTGAACACTTAATAATATATGAAGTAATAATAAATAAAATATAATTAAAGGCCAAAAATATCGAGAAACAATGAGAATGCAATATTTCTAGTCCTGTTCCGCTGAGTTATTCAACGTTTGGATATTTGTATTAAAAAAACAACTTAAATCCGCTTTTATTATTGCGTTTTATATATTTCCCAGAAGCAATTTTTTCCTGGAAAATTTACCAACTATTTAAATAGAACAAATTAAATCGAGATATTCTGAGTTTCCACTTAAGTTTAATTGCTCCTTTGTACGTTAACCCCAGAAACATTATCAAATGAGTTACAATAAAGTAATAACAGAGATTACAGCTCTTTTCTCATATTCACGTATAGACTACAGCGCTCGGTGGTTGAATGTTTCACTAAAGTCAGGTCTTCTGAAGATCTGGTATGTTAACAATTATTTACTATAATCAAAGCCTTTACAAATACCCCCCCCCCCCGGGGGTTTTTCTGAAAATTTTACTGAAAAATCATCGTGTTGTCTTTATAGTTCTGTGACAGCACGTGAGGCATGAACACTAGTGACTTAAACAGATCACATGATCGTAGCTATGTTCACATGAATTGTTTATCTGCCCAAGTGAATGAAGTCTCACCAAAGTATTTTGACGGAAAGCCATTTTGTTTGTTCTTGGATTAGATTTATGATTTATTTTAATTTTGTTTATAAATATTGCGTCTGTTATCCGCCCCAATCCAACATACAATTGTTTGTTGATACACGTCTTATGAATTTACCCTTTCTCATCACTGACACATTAGCTTAATTATTAAATATTAGTATAGGCTGAAATGGTAGTAAAATGCTGTGAGAAAAAAACCCTGAAAGGGACCAGATGTGGATAAGCTATTGCTCCTTAAAATTTGGTTGTTGTTACTAAGCACTCACAAAATGTGGCGAGAAAGTTTTTAAAGAAATAGTTAATTATAAAACAGTTCTACAAGCGCTCCAATTCAACTGTGGGGGTCGGGAGTTAAGTTCCAAAGTTTGACTTCTGAGTTTCAGATAGTCAGATACATTTGTAGCCCGAAGGGAGTTAAATGACGCAGTGGGAGTAAAACTTTAATTGATCAAGACCTTTAAGTTAGATGGTTTTAAGGACCGTATACATAAGTAGTGATATTGGCGTATGGTTCCACTACGTCACACCACGAGATAGTATTGTGATTTCAATTAACCTACTTTCCTCTGATTGGCTGCTATAAATAGCCTCCCTCCCCCCAACCCCTGATCTACTTTCCACATCCGTTTGATTCCCCCTCCTCCTCCCCCTTTCCCTACAACCCACCCGTACCACCCCCGGACATGTTGGTTCTTGATGATTAATTATTAATGATTGTTAATTGATTATTGTTAATTTATTAATTGGTAGGATAGAGGTGTTGGAGTTTTTATTCATTGATTAGGGTTTTGTAGTTTATTAATGCGGCCTGACGTTGCTCATGGTGACCGGGTTGTGAACCTCTTTCATCTACAGCCAACTTTGTGTGATAGAAGTAGCCTATCTGCTTTACTCAGTCTCTTACAGCGTAATGGCCGCTACTGTCTTTCTTTCACTTGTCGGACACAACAATATCGAGGGGGGAATCCCCTCCCTATAATGACCCGTGAAAGTCGTTAGATGACGCGAGACATTTAAACATCTATTAATGGTAGTGAGCTCCTTACAGACTCATTGATTAACCTCCTTGGAGATACACGACCTCAGGAGCTCGTCGAATGTAAATTTAAACATACGGTTTTAACCGCAGACCATATTGTTAAAAGCCGTGACCCCCCTTAACTTTGGCGATCCCGTTGTTCAACACTCAAGCTCTTGAGCCCAACGAACGCAGTCAGGTCTACAGAACAGAGAAAATGTTCCGACTGCAAAGCTAACTGATTGACACAGGATTTAATTATTATTAGCACCGCGTCTTACTACCCGTTCGGGTTGTACGCACTTACGCTAATGTGTAATGGTAGGGTGATTGTGAGATGAAATGGAGGACCTACAGTTTAACGTGGAATCCGAACCACGGTGGAGGCCTGGCATTCCCCACATTCACAATATGTCTTGTCAAAGGTGAAGGAAGGGTTTGGTAATCAGATAATTTTTTGCCGGGACCGAGGATTGAACACCGGCCGTCAGCATAGAAGTCTGACACCTTACCCCTAGACCACCAGGTCACCATCACAGGATTTAAACCTGTGACGGTTGAAACAAAAAAAAATTTCCCAATTTTGTTGTGACAACTACAAATATGTTTTGACAAATGCTGTCCATTTTCATTAATTTAATTTAAACCAATATTATTTAAGCAAAGTATTTTTTTAGCCGCTACATGAACGTCATGATACCATGTGATTTTATCAAATTTAACGTCACACATTGTGTCCATGTGACGGATAAAGTCTGCTACAAAATGTGACTTTCCACAGCCGGAAGGGCCGCTTATGATGGCCCAAAATGGATGTTTCAGCTTGTCCATAATGTTTGAGACTGAGCTTATAAGCTATATGAGCTTTTATTTATAGGATAGGAGAGAGGTGCGGGTGTAGACGTTAAAATACAAACATAACAGTTTTTACAATATTTATTTACAATGATGAAAAGTATACACACAGTGAAAAATATACTGTGAATACTTACAATATATATTTATTAGCACAGATATAACAGCTTTTACAATGCTGAAAATTATTCTGGGAATATTTACAATATATACATATACACATAGGGGGAATAGTGGCCTCGGTACTAAATATGATATATACATAAAGATGGTTTCAATTTAAAATAAAATAAATATATATACAAACAGTTTATTATATTTGACTAGATTTGAAATAAATAAATATACAAACAGTTTATTATAATTAAAAAATATACAAACAACTAATTGAATAGAAAAAAAATCAGGTAAGTGGAGGATTGTACTGGCAAATAAGAAAATATAATAAATGTAACCCAGGTGCATAAATGTTTAAAAAAAGATGTAATATTATATTGTGTTTACTGGAGGGAAGGATTAGAGAAGATTTATTTCAAATAATGGTTTAGGGTGAAATCATCACACATATATAATTTACTAGCAGGCTGATCCATTCTTTGTACTATATCAAACTATTCAAATTAAGCGGCTGCTAGAAGATTTATGGCGACTAACAGGACTTACATAGGGCCTTTCGGGGCGAGCTATGACCGCCTCAATGCACCCAACATTTGCGAGAGTGAGAAAAAAAGTTCATGTGGTACCCGCGTTTGCTATTCATTCGTATTTAGCTTAGAATTGCTCGTAGCTGAAAGTTCTGGCTTCAAATATCACCCACGTGGACAGAGGGGGTGTTCTTATATAGGAATAGCCTTGTCTTAAATATAGAAAGCCACCATCTTTGGTGAGTTAAGGGCTCCTGACTAAGACACACCAGGTGTGCCACCAATCGTGAACAGAGCGTCGAACAGCCACATCCATACTCGTCGGATGCTAAAAGATTTATGACGAATAACTCTACTTACATGAATATGATGAGGATTGCGCAATCACAGATGCGCATTGCACAACCTACATGCGGCAAGCCCCTTTGAGATGGTATTCAAATCTCACCCACGTGCTCTTGTATAGGAATAGCCTTATTTTAAAGATAGAAAAATTACCATATCTACTCTCACATATTTATACGCCGTAATAATCAAGTAGGTTTGCGTCCGTCCATTTTGCACCACCGTTTGCTAAACCAAACTTATTCATTCTGCGCCATGGGCGTGGATATCCCTAATAAAAAGACGCGGAAATAGACAACAACATTAATCTGACTCTCGTGATTTGACCTAGATTTTAAAATAAATCATAAAATACGTTGCTGCTGGCACAACAAGGCGGTCTTCATAGTCGTCGTACCACAGCTTGACTGAATGAAAAGACTCAGTGGACAGTTTGTGACCGCAAGGTGACCTGATGGTCTAGGGGTAGGGTGTCGGACTTCTGTGCTAGGGGTCCGGGGTTAAATCCTAGGTCCCAACCCCCTTTTATATGAATAAATGCACTTCAATGTCAGGTAGTAGCTCCAACTCAACCTTGGTCAACTTTGAAAATACCGCCCATGCTAGTCCAGGGCTTGTGCAAAAATGTATACAGTCTAATTTATAATACTCAAAACACAAAGAGCGAAAGTATTTGAAGACGTCTGCTAAAAGTAGAACATCACTTAAAACATATAGATTTTCATAATCTTCCATAATGTTCATTTCAAACTGACAAGTAGAAAAAATGTACCTTCATATCTGCGTGGAGGGAGGGTGTGAAACCCTGTTAATATGTGGATATCCCTGATAATAAGACGCTTAAATAGACAACAACATTAATCTCACTAGCTTGATTTGAAGAAAAAACTAACACCTGTCTACTGCGAGAGTAGTGTTAGACCACACAGCCACCGAGTTGGGTGAAATCATGTTGACGAAAAGGATCTCCAAATATTAATGGCTGCAGTTCACCTCTGTTCTAGTTTTGGATAAGAACGGAAAAAAAGTATAATTGTGAGGCTGACACCTTAGCTCTGGAAATCCTTGGAGAATCAAAGACAGGAAGGAGATGGCAACATTGCCATATTCATTTATAAATTGTAATTTTTGTGACTTTAGCTTACTACCCTGAGAGGGTGAAATCATAAACAAAACCTTTCAAGTGCAGGTAAGGGCTCAAACTACCTCTCTCAGTGCACACAACAGAGAATCGAACCGCGATCTCCACCGTCCTCCGTAGTCTAACTCAACACGGATCGTTTGTGTCTGTATGTTATTTAACAAACTTTGTAGTCCGTAAAGAGCAGCGAATTTTGGATAGTGTACCTGGCCATAAGACTGGGACTATACCCTGACAGGTTATACGGATAGTGTACCTGATTATGTGACCGGGACTATACCCTGAAATGTTGTACGGATAGTGTGCCATGATTGTTCCGTAGGATATTTAAAATAAATTCAAGATCCTCATAATTGTATTCCAGTACAAGTAACTTAGTGTAATTAGTACATAGGCGTGTAACCCAAACGGTTATTAATATGCGCTGCTATAAATAATCGAATAAATTCAGGTAAACAAGTGATCATTTCAACTTAATTTCAACTGTATCGAGTCATTTTAAAGCAATAAGTCTGGCTGAAAATTAATATTACTCCCTCAATGATGAGACAAATAGTAATTATCGATTCTAATAGTTCCAGTACAAACCTGTATCTTCCTTCACCGATGATTCCCCCATCGAATTTACCGTTACTGGACAAGGCGAGTTCTATATAGATCTTTCACGGACCATGCTCTATCTCAGGGCGGCCATCATAAAACCCGACGGTGGCGCTTTCACAGAGGTGGATCAGATCGCTCCCGTAAACAACTGCTTGCATTCGCTATTCACACAGGTGGATGTATTTTTAAACCAAAAACTAGTCTCATCGCCCAACAACACGTATGCCTATAGAGCGTACATTGAGACGCTGCTCAATTACAACAGTGAAGTCAAAAGAACGCATTTTACTTGTGGTATGTGGTTCGCAGACACCTCCGGAACCTTTGAGGAGGCTAACGCCAGCAACAAGGGATTTGAGGCACGTCGCTGTCTCACCACGAAAAGTAAGACTGTGGATCTTTTGGGGTATCTACACGGTGACGTTTTTAACCAAGATAAATACCCTTTGAACGGCAATGAACTCATAGTCAGTTTGGTCCGTTCCCGAGACGAGTTTATTCTTATGGCCGTCCTTGAACTCCCTCACTTTAAGGTTCACATCGTTGAAGCCGGCCTTCTAACGCGATGAGTCAAAGTAGCACCTTATATACTGTTGACACATGCCAAAGCATTAAACGTTAGTCCCGCAAAGTATCCCATCACTCGTGTGGAAGTAAGAACACTCACTATTCCTACGGGCGTGTGAGGGAAATCACTGGACAACGTATTCACCGGACAGTTACCCAAACGCTGCATCGTGAGATTTGTGTCAAACGCAGCGTTTAACGGAGGCGCCACCAAGAACCCGTTCAACTTTCAAACCTATGGCATGAACCATTTCTCGCTGTACGTGGATGGGAAACAAGTACCATCGAAACCGTTACTGCCCGATTTTTCAAACGGACACTCTTTTATGTCCTACCACACGCTGTTTTCTGTAACGGGTATCATTTGCATGAACGAAGTTAGTGACGCGCTAACAAAATCGGTGGATGTCATCGACCTAGAACAGCCTACGGTGGAAACACACATCAAAAACCTGGATCTTATCAGCTCTACCTACTATACACGTCAAATCGCCGGTTTGGACTATTACATGCTGGATTGTGAACTAAAAACAATTTTACTAACGCATACAAAAGACCCAGTTGAAAAACGTATGAACGAATATATGAGACATTCCTGTAAAAATGTATAATTTTGATGTTTAATAAATATATGTATATTTGTAATATCTGTGTTTTATTTACTGTTTGTCCCTCGCGAGTCCCAACTTGTCTTGTCTGCCCACCAACCTTGCGCCAGGGGGAGAGAACCCGTTGCCCGGGCCAATGACCTCAATATCTATTCTGGTCTCAACTAGTCTTGTCGGGCCGACATACTGGCACCAGGGAAAAAGCTAGGGAGTTGCGACACACTGACCTATTTCACCATTTATTCTTGTCTCGTGAGCCGTCAGCTGACGACTGGGAAAACCCGCTGCCCGGGTCAATGACCTCAATATCTATTCTTGTCTTGTAGGGCTGACATACTGGCTTCAGGGTTGCGACACATAACTCTAAGGAGGGGGGTCTCAAAGCAGGGGGAACCATTTATCATACTCTACCACCAACAGCCATAACGTGAGGCTCGTGCTGGTCAGTCCTGTAGTGTCTTGTGGTGGAGGATCCAATGTTCATTCAACATAAGACAGCCATAGCACGAGGTTCGTGCCACGGCCTCATGCCGAAACGTCACGGATAGTTTGCTCACCCCAATCAATGAATAAAAACTCCAACACCTCAATATTAGCCAATAACTAATTAGCAATAATCAATTAAAATAATTAATAATTAAAAGGCCGTCAAGAGAGGATCATTCCGGTACAGTCTGACAGGGCCTTGAAACGGAGGAACCAATGTTCATTCAACATAAGACAACCATATCGCGAGTTTCTAATAAACAAATCAATGAATAAAACTCCAACACTCAAATCCTGGCCAAAAATCAATTAAAAATAATTAGTAATTAATCATCAAGAACCAACATTTCCGGGGCTGGTAGTCGAGAGGGGTATAGGGGAGGGGGAAGAGGGGCAGGCGGAAGGGAATCAAACGGATGTGGAAAGTAGGTTAGGGGGTGGGGGAAAGAGGATATTTATAACAGCCAATCAGAGGAAAGTAGATTAATTGAAATCACAATACTATCTCGCGGTGTGATGTAGTGGAAACATTCGCCAATATCACTACTTACATAATATAGATTCGGAGGTCAACCAATCTCCCGTTTGACCTTAACTGCTTTTTATTTCGTATAGTGTGGGATAAGTTGATTCCCAAAACTAGATTATTCATTATTTATAAATATAGCCCTAAGTCTTCGTACTATTCAAAGTCCTCATCCGGTAACATTAGGTTAAATGGTCTGAAAAGTAATATTTATAATAGTTATTCGGAGGTCAACCAATAATCCCCCGTTCGACCTAAATGTTTTGTTATTATTTTCACCTGGACAAGATTGACTCGACTTGCTTCAGTGATTGCATGTTATAAGGCGTCACTCTCGTAATAGACTGGCCTGACGGTGACAGAGAGATCGATATTCGAAACCCGGTCGAGTGCACTAAGGGTGGATATTCCAAAAGGGTTTTCCACACTTTCTCCACGCAAATGGAGATACACTTCCTCAAAATTCAACTTTCCTAATCCCTTTTGACTGATTAGTAATTTATATATATACATATAACCTATTTATTATTAGCACCGCGTCTTCTTTTCTTCCCCGTTCGGGTTATACGCACTCACGCTAATGTGTAATGGTAGGGTGCTTGTGAGATGAAATGGAGGACCTACAGTTTAACGTGGAATCCGAACCACGGTGGAGGCCTGGCATTCCCCACATTCGCAAGATGTCTTGTCAGAGGTGAAGGAAGGGTTTGGTAATCGGATAAATCTATGCCTGGACCGAGGATTGAACCCCCGGACCCCCAGCACAGAAGTCTGGCACCCTACCCCTAGACCACCACACATATAACTTGAACAAATATAAAGAAGTGGTATTAAAAAACAAATAAACATTGGTTTGAACTTAAATTTCACATTTTTTCTTGTTTTATATTTTAGAAAGATGTATGTTTCCACAGACGTGTTTTTAATTTACATCCTGGAAGGAAGATTCCTACAGGACATTTTCTTGGATAAACCAAATTAGCTGAGTAATAGACGATAAAAAACACCTTTTCAAAAAACACACTTCGTGATAAAATAAATTGTTGTGATAATCTATTGCTATTTTTAGATCTATTTAAAAATTAGTATTAAAAAAAAGTTATATCTTTAAAACTCTTCCGCGCTAGTCGTGTTGAGCTCAAACACTGAGGATGGGGAGATAGAGGTTCGAATCTCGGTCGGGCGAACTGGGGGTGGTTTTTCCTACCTGGTTTTCCACTCCCCCTCCACGAAAATAGCGTGTTCACGTCCTTTAATTCAACCTTTCCAATTCCTAATCCATTAGCGTAACTAGTACTTAAAGCGTATAACTCGAACGGGTAGTAAGACGTGGTGCTAAGTAATAATAAATAATGAAATTTAAAACTCTTCAAATAAAACGTAAATACATTAACATGGGAAACCATATCTTGACTTACCATGACGTCACAGGTAGGCAACATCTTTAATAAATTATAAATGTCTTATTTTTAAAGCCGAGCGTCAAACAAAAACGCCGCATTTGAAAATGTAGATTATCAACTAAAACTAATTATTATTTTTTAAAAAAACTCTAGATTGTTACTCTCGTAGAAATCCAGATTTATATATTTTTAAAGATCTTTCGAAAGCTTGGTTAGAAAGAAGAAAGCTGTTAGGTCGGGGTCATCGGATTCCGATAACGCTACATCATCACTTCTTAGTTGAAGTCTCGTGATAACTCCGCGCCCTGAGAAATGAACGCTATGCAACCACCGTGACGCAGCTCCTTGGCGGTTCACATAACTTGGCTTCAAAACTTTGAATTGGCTTCGAAACAAACATCAGCTTTGACTACGTTTCGATTATTTTGTTTGCTTTAACAGCTAAAATAGTCAATTTTTGTTCAATTACAGCCTATCTGAGCGAGTTTGTACATTGCAAATTAATATTTATTTAGAAGAAACTAAAGTAACTGAGTTTTGAATTGTGATAGTAGCTTGAATCAACAGATTAAAACTTAATATTACAAACAAGTGCAGTAAAACCTTTTACAAGTGATTTTAGTGCATAAATAAATATTAATAAGCACAATTAAATATGTTTGAAGTTATACTTCTTTAGGCGTGTTATGAAAAAATGATGAGAGTGAAATTTTAAGATGCACGCGCATCACTGTAACACAAAAGTAACAGGTTGAAGCTAAACCGCTCATTAAGTCTCGAAAAAAAAAAGCTACCAACAAAATAGAAATAGAACCTCTGTTAGTCGCGCATGTTGGTACGCTTGTCGCCTCTGATCACTGTTTTCATATATATAATATTTATCCACATGTTTCTAGTTTCTACATTCACAACCCGTGTTTTAGTTTCATACAAGTGCGAATTATATATGTGCTAATAAATTAT
>CABFOW010000330.1:238866-283424 GCA_902141385.1 Timema californicum | reverse complement strand
ATATATATATATATATATATATATATATATATATATACCTAGATGGGTGCTTTAGGGAAGGTAGAGCTTTAAAGAAGATTTACCAAAACTTTCGTGAAACAGAGGGGATGAGGGACGTGGCACAGGGATTAGGAGAAAAATACTCTCATAGCAACTTACCAGGATTCAAATGTTGTAGGATGAGTAAGATAAACCTTAAGAGGAAATGTATCTACGTTTGCGTATATATATATATGTGTGTGTGTGTGTGTGTGGACTGCCAATGATGGCAAGATCTCGTGACTCGAATCTCGGTTGGGTGTACTGAGGGTGGTATTTCCAAAAGTATCTTACTCACTCTTCCTCCATGCAAATGTAGGTACACTTCATCTAAATATAACCTTATACATCTCTAAAACTATTAGTGTAATTTAGTACATAAGCATAGTTATACTACCCAAAGCGTTAGTAAGACACTCTGTTAAAATAACTTTTATAAAAAACAAAGAGATACATCTCCCGAATAAAAATATATATTGAAATGTAGCGACTCCTCTGTGATCCGTCTAAAAGTAGTAGATACATTTTGTCAGCCAGCGACGAGACGGGCTATAACGCCGGGCTAAGTAGTAGGTTACCTGCTTTATCGACCTTTTCTCTCGAGGACTGTGATAGTCAAGAGGGAGTTGACATATAAGTTTAAAAGAGAAGGGGAGGGAAAAAGGGAAGGGGGAAAGTTTGGTATTTCCACCAAAAACTGTCCGCAAGTTTGTTGGCGCCTCTTCAGACAACCCTTGATGTATCCCGGCAACGCGAGGGGTGTGCAAACTACACACACACACACACACACACACACACACACACACACACACACATACACACACACACACACACACACACACAAATATTCAATCCATTCACAACTATGACAACCACGAATAAAAACAATCTTCAAAGTTATTAGGATCTATTTCCATCCCAACATTTCTTTTATAAAACTTTTTACGCAAGGGATGATATAAGTAAATAAAAGGGTCCAGACTAAACACGTTATTGACTTACCTCTAAACTAACGTGTAAGGGGTTTGGGTAGATCGCGATGGAAATATTTAGTGGTGCATCTGAAGATAGTTTCTCTCTCATATTAGTATTTATATTTTGACCCCATGATTCCTTGGAATCTTTACTCACTTATACAGGGTGGGGCAGAAAGTGTTGCTACATTTAATAACACTATATCTTTACTATTTCAACTAATAAATGCTTAAAATTAAGTTTAAATAACAACAAAAGATCGACAATTTTCTACATGCCTTTGAATCATTCAATTAAAACAATGTAATTAATTTCGCCACTATTATATGCAATAGATATTTGAATGCACCTCTCGAATCTTGACACGTTCTTGCAAAATGTCTCTTGTTGAATTGTTTCAACTTCCACAACAGTTCTTTCTCTAAGTTCTAGAATGTCCAAAATCGTTAGATGAGGTGCCCAGGAAACATTTCGCGAAGAACCTCCATCGATGTTCGGGCCGTGTGGGTCGTCGCCTCATCTTGCCACATATTGTTGACATCCATGTCCTTGCGTTGCAGTTTATGGGTCGAACATCAATGGACGTGCTTCAGAAAAATGTTTCCTTGACACCTCCTTTCACGATTTGGGGGACGTCGCCCGGACACCACGTTCACCAGACTTAACAACTCCGGACTTTTTCCTTGCGTGGTGAAAGTTGAGGTAATTTTGACAAGAGACATTGCACAAAAAACATTTCAAGATTTGAAAAGTGCATACGACAAGATATTGCATATAATGGTGGTCGTCTTAGGAACATTGCGCAGAAAAAAAATTTCAAGGGTTTGTAGGAAATTGTCATTCTTTTATTGTTATTTTTATTTCAATTTGAAGCATTTAGTAATTAAAATAGTAATAGTATAGCTTTATTAAATGTATCAACACATTCTGTCCCCCCCGCCCTCTGTATTAGTCTGTCTATTTTTTGACATGATTCTTGGAATATTTACTCACTTATATTATTAGTATTTCTGTTTTCCCTAATATATATATATATTGCACCGTGTCTTACTAATCGTTCAGGTTATACGCATATGTACTAATTACACTGTGTGTTAGGGATGAGGAAGGTTGAATTTATATGAAGTGTACCCACATTCAAGGCGAGGGAGAGTGGGAAAAACGTTTAAGATATCAACCTTTAGTACACCGCTTTGAGATTCAAACGCCGATCTCCCTTTCATCGGCAGTCTAGTCTATTGCTAAAATGACGCCTTAGAAAATGCGGCCATCGAAGCGGGGTCCAAGAATATTTCCTCACTTATATTAGTATGTTCAGTTTCACCGTCATTCCTAGGTTCTTTCCTGCCTACTATTGATATATTATATTGTTTTCATAATGAATTATGGGGTCTTTGTTCCTTCCCTTTAGATTGTTTAGTTTTCACAATACTGCCTAAAATTTATACTAAACATTTTATTATTACTTTAGTTTTCACCACGAATCAATTAAAACCTTAAAGATAGCTAATATATACAAATATTTGATTTTTTTTATAACTAGATAGGACCTTATAAGAGTTTAAATAACGAACACATTACATTCAAATCTATCAGGGATATCATATTTCTGCCCCGACCCCCTAATTTCTTCTCTCCGATTAGTATTCCTATTCTTCATCAGAACTTCTAAGGACGCCACACACCAAGGCGAACGTGAACGTGTGGACGAGCACGAACCACCCAACACATGGAGGTGAACGCAGTGGCACACGCCGGCGAACTGACTGTTCGCGCGAGCAAACTGGGCCGCGCGGTCAGATGCGTGGGAGTGCGGCCTACCCAACACATGGAGGTGAACGTAGCGGCACACAACGGCGAGCGGACTGTTCGCGTGAGCAAGCTGGGCCGCGCGGTCAGTTGCGTGGACTGACCGCTCATGTCAGGTTGTTCGCCCGGTCTATCAGCGGGCAGCAGCCATTTTGGTGCAGTTTGAGGCCACGTGTCGGGTTTCCGAGCTTTTCTTGTGTTTGTTTTATATATTTCTGATCGGTATGGATCCAGAAACCACAGAGAGGCTCGTAGAGGCTGTTAAAGAGAATAACATACCGTGCAGCGTGGAATTGAATGGCTATAAGAATAGTAGATAACGAACAAGAAGTGAGACGAAATAGACCCTATGTTCGGAATGAGGGGTAAGATAGAAGTTATGTGATGCTTTAGCAGCGTAAATTACACGCACAAACTGATCTATTACTATGAAGATCTCTACCAGAACCACGAGACTCGTCATTTGATCGCGCGAGCAATTCACGTTGGTGTGTGCTTACAAGTTCGCCAACGTATCGCACTCGCGTTCGCGTTCGTCATCACGCTCGCCCTTGCGATCGCCTTGGTGCGTGGAGTCCTTAGGAGTGGTTCCTGATTCATAATGTGCGGTATGCAAGAACGATGCTAGCCATGGCCGAAGTACTAGTCAGGCACAAGTAAAGTCCAAGAAAAGTGTAAGTCAAGTTTAGGTGCCTTAGCAGAACGTCTGTCTAACAGTCACGTGATGGACTTACACAGAGCTTCCTCAACCCAAAGCGAAATATAATTATCTACATCCAATGCCTTATATTGTGACGATTTTGCCAGTAAAGCTAACAAAACTGATAATAAACAAACACTGTTTTGATAAAATGATCAAAAACATGGTTTTCAATGTGGACGAGTGAATCTATTAATTGGAACATCTCAAGAAGCATACGATTATAAAACATGTAAACACAGAAGTTGGGACTATACCAGCAAATAAATGAGCGTGTGAAGAAATAACCAGGAATATTTTAACCCTGAAGGTAATTTCCAAAAGGCGAGTGATTTTTATCCGTGGACATATATTATCTTACAGGCCTTTTATTTAGATCTGTTATATCATACCTGTGTATAATTATTGAATAGTTGGCTTATCAAAATCTAGATAATCTAGTCCCACCATATTCTGTCGCAAAAAAAAAAAATCAATATAAAAATACGCGCCATCTCGATTGTCCATGCGCACCGCGCCATATTGACGAGGAAATATCACCGAGTACAGTCGAAGCCTGCACAGGTACAGAGTTTGAAGTGATTTCTCCGCGACTAACTTTATTGCGTCATATCTTGTAACTGAGCCGCTCCATCGTCCTAGAAAGGAAATCTGCTCGTCTTCTACTTTTTTTGCACTTGGACCGTGCTTTAGCATCGTTCTTGAATACGACCTGAATACGTCTCCCTAGTTTATCTCCTCTCCTATATCCTCCGCGTCTGACAACAAACATCGAAACCCGATCCACGGCCGAGCGCCCCCCTCCACCCCATCCTCAACAACCCCAAACAAACCGGACGCCTGATGACGTACAACATAACACCCAATATTGATACAGGTTGACACCACGAAAGGGTGATGGACGACGTCCCGCGGGAGGACTTTAATTAGACTCTCACGGGTTCACATCCTTGAATGGGCTAAAATACGTGCCCAATTATTTTATTTTTTTACGGTGGTGGGGGGAAGGGTGGGGGTGAGGGGTACACACATAGACAACTTGACACTAGGGTATTGGGTTCCTCAGCTGTGTGTATAATCGGTTCATAATAAAACTGTAAACCTTTTCCATTTAATGATTTGGCCTAATAAATTACAATTTTATAAAATATTAAAATTTCTGTGAGATAACATAACCTACACCTGCATCTACTTATACACAAATTGAGTAAAGCTACGGTGATATGTTATTACTTAACTAGGACCGAACCGTTTCGATGGCTGCGTGGTTTAACGCGCAACTCTCGTGGTGGACTAGACTGTCAATGACGGGGAGATCGAAAGAATCTCGGTCGGGGGTACTGAGTTTATTTTACAAACTTTTTTTCCACTCTTTCTCTCTCTCTCCACACAAATGCGGGTACACTTTCTATAAATATAAGTTCCTGATCCCTAAAACCATTAGCGTAGCTAGTACAAAAGCTCTTAACCTGAACGGGTAGTAAGAAGCGGTGGTTAAAAACTGTCTAGGACCAATCACGGTGTGACCTGGCGGTCTAGTGGTAAGGTGTCAGACTTCTGTGCTGGCGGCCGGGGTTCAATTCTCGGTCCCGGCACAGATTTATCTGAATACCAAACCCCTTCCTTCACCTCTGACAAGGCGTGTATTAATCACAACTTGTGAATGTGGGGAATGCCAGGCCTCCACCGTGATTCGGATTCCACGTTAAACTGTAGGTTCTCCATTTCATCTCACAATCACCCTACCATTACACATTAGCCTAAGTGGGTATAAACCGAACGGTAGTAAGACGCGGTGCTAATCATAATAATAATAATAATAATAATAATAATAGGACCAATCACACCCGTGCAAGCCAAGCACAACTCTGAGAGGCGGTTTTCAAGTCTTGCTACTTGAATCGTTATAAAGACGGACCATCTCGTGTTGAAAGGTATCGGAGCTGTCGTGGATGTGTCGATAAAGGAGCTAGACATTCATCACACTCGCACTCACGAAGAGACGAAGAAAACTTTTTGACACCCGTAAATATATTCTCAAACGCGAAGAACTAGGGGCATCTATTAAGTTCCCCGATCAGTTCACTTTATAGAACGAGTTCCTTTCATCCGT
Source organism: Timema californicum (assembly GCA_902141385.1). Taxonomy (NCBI): domain Eukaryota; kingdom Metazoa; phylum Arthropoda; class Insecta; order Phasmatodea; family Timematidae; genus Timema; species Timema californicum. The sequence goes on along the minus strand of CABFOW010000330.1, from coordinate 277,788 downwards.
TCTGACGTTATTTTTGGAATGTTACCCGTTCCAAAGCTGACTCGCAAAAGCTGAGCACGGTCCTTCTTCACTCGGCTCAAACGAAACCGTCCGAATTGTTTCGGATCACATGCTTGGTCCGATTGTGGTCGTATACGGCTTAAGTTGAGGAAGGTACAAATCTAGAGTAAATTTACCTCCGTTCGCGTGGAGATAGAGTGAGTAAACCATTTAGGGGAGAAAAACTCACACACTACATCTGACCAGGTTTTGAATCCTGATTTCCCCATCACCAACAAATCCCAGAATGGATGAGTTTAAAGGGGGCTGTCTGGTTGGCTGAGCTATCGCCAAACAGATTTTGACTAAACATTTGACAAAACCTTTAACAGTACACGAGTTCGGTATTTACTGGAATGAATACAAAACTATTTTCTACGACCTTGTACATTTATTTTGTGTCCTCGCATTTGCTCTAAAGGATAGTGGACAAACCACCCACAGTACACATGGCTGGGATTCGAACCATGATTCCTCGTCATCGGGAGTTCAGTCTTTTGCGAGAGCGACGCCTTGGACATCCCCCGTTTTGTAACCCGTGAGAGGCCTCTGGTCCCCGAAAGGTTTAGGTTTGAGGAGACCAGCCTGTACAACTCTGAAAGCTCTTATATTGTCTTACCTTGACGGATTGTACCATGCTCCCTATCTTATAAGCTACACCATAGTGGAGCCATGCAAGGTATGCTTGCTACAGTAGCCCCATGGCTTCTTTGGTGCTTACTGATAGTTCACACCTGTCATCTGACAGCTTTGAAAAGTTACCATACCAAATTATGTATCCCTACGCCGAACCAAATGATCTGCAAAAACATATGCTTAGCAGCTGTCACTTCTGACAGTCAAAATCTAGGTATAAACCTAAATGTTGACTGTCGGAAGTCAGCTGTGAGCAGTCAGTCAGCACCAAAGAAGCCACGGGGCTACTGTACCTTACATGGTTAACGGAGTGTACATAGCCGTGTCTCTCATTAGGGCATTGCGAGTCTTTGAGTGTTATGCTCCCTTAATGACGTACGCTCTAATTAATTACCACCCCTCTACCCCCCTCCCTCAGGGTCATTGTGTCCACATCAGGGTGGACGGACCCCTGTGGGTCAAACAAAACACACGCTACCATCCCGCATGTGGGGGTGTTGTCGCTCGAATGTGTATCTACTAAAATCACGTGACATACCGCTGTTACATACTCGCGCTCGGAATAATGCATGACGGGGTGTAGGGGGGATGGGTGGGGAAGGGTGTTACCGGCTGTTCTAGTGAAATACACACTTTGTACCCTTTGACTAGGCGGAATGTTAATGGGAAAACGCTGAGGGTGGGGGGTGGAAGGAAATACGAGTTAAGGTACTTTTTTTCCTCTCAGTTTTTATGACAAAAATATCTTTGTTGAAATAAATTAAATATTGGTTCAGTAATTAAGCTGAATTTAACTCTCTATATTCAGAGTGTTTGTAAACTCAACGCCCAAACTGCACATAGTTTGTTTGAACCAAAAGTAATATAAAATACCTGTGCACTTACATTCGGCAAAATATGTTAGTACCATAAAATTGTGTTCAAAATTTCGGCGTACAGCACCGGGAGAGCAAAGCTGTGAAAGCATGCGTGTGTAACAGGTTGCATAGGAGCTAGGCGCACAGCACTGCACACCTCTACATCTTGGAGCACGGCAGCAGAACATACCACAACTAATAGTAAACAACACACCAGTCCATCTAGAATTACGAATACGTTCTTAGGGTCGTCATTAACGGTCCTACATCACAGAAAATGTTGCCATTATTACATGTGCAGTGACGTGCTCCTAGTTCCTATGCAACCTGTTGTACACGCATGCTTGAAGAGCTTTGCTCTCCCAGCGTTGTACGCCGAAATTTTGAACACAATTTAATACTATTAGCGTAGCTTTCTGGATGTAAGTATATAAGAATGTTGTATTACTTTTGGTTCAAAGAAGCTATATGTGCATTTAGGGCTATGAGATGCCGAAAACCTTGTATAGTAATTTCACCTTATTTGATGCTGTTATACATTGCAAAGTTCTGAACAAAAGTTTTTCCTCTTTATTAAAAATGTTTTTGTTCATACGCCCGCTTGCTCTTTATGATCCTTGACATACTTGAAGTCACTTATTGACCTTGACGTTCCTTTAACACTTTTGACATTTTTATCTTGTACACACACTACGCGCCCTTAATTACGTGACATGAGGCCACCCGGGGGAAAACTTAAATACTTTTTTTTCCTTTAAACCTGGTTCAAATAAAACAATCTCTACAAACTTTGACAGCCATAATCAATATTTTCCTAATTGTATTATTGTATTTATAGTTATTAGTCGAAAAATACTATATACTATCTTTTTGTTAAGTTTTCTAAATTAGTTTGTTTACTATGTCACGTTTTACAAACCGGGAGGTGACCTGGTGGTCTAGGGGTAAGGTGTCAGACTTCTATGCTGACGGCCGGGGTTCAATCCTCGGTCCCGGCAAAGATTTATCTGATCACCAAACCCTAGCTTCACCTCTGACAAGACATCTTGTTAATGTGAGGAATGCCAGGTCTCCACCGTGGTTCGGGTTCCACGTTAAACTGTAGGTCCTTCATTTCAACTCATAATCACCCTACCATTACACATTGGCGTAAGTGCGTATAACCCGAACGGGTAGTAAGACGCGGTGCTAATAATAATAATACAAACCGGGTATAAATAAGATTTCTATAAATGGCTTTCACCACTTCTACGTACGCACGCAATATATTGACGAGATTTAAACAATATTTAGAGTAGACCTTATATTCGTGAAGTCTTACTGTGTGTGGACATACAAATAGGGATTCTGGGTGAAGACCAATATGTTGCTTTGGGTAGGGTTGATCTCTTCTGGAGTATGGAAGTATATCACCAAAGCCCGAACTTTGATGAGCTAAACATTATATAAAAAAGGGACTGTAAGTTGACTTAAGGATTATAAAAAAAATATTTAAAACCTTAACTAAAAAAACTAAGCAAAAACTCGTAATGAATGCATACCGCTAAATCAAACACGCACTATACAAATTGAAAATAAAAATTATATATACATATATGTACTGTGTGATACAAAGTTCATGGCTTGCACTATCTTCTCATTTCGACAACAGCTATGGATTGAAAATAAATGGCATAATACACCTCACAGACTTTCCATTTCTTTAATCTTAAAATATAGGCATTTACTAAAAACTCGTTAAATTGGTTAAACAACATAATTTACACAGTTGCAGAAACACTCTACCAAAAAACATAAACGAAATAAAATATAATGTTACATGAACATTGAGAAAAATAAAACATATCTGTCCTTCAAAGCACATAACATTCAATTTCATATTTCTAAGTACTCCATAGAAAAGTAAAAATAAAGTTCGAGTATTTATGCATTTATAAGATATCAATATTATTAAAAAACATACTTAAGCAACTGAAATGCAAAAAAAAAAGTCAAAAATCCTTAAACTAGACGCAAGCCAAGAAAATATTAAGATAATGCCGGATTGTTTTTTTATGAATCAATGCTCCAAGAGAATAGCAATGATTATTTTACCACCCCAAAACTGGAACCCGATTTTGTAGCACCCTTAAAGGTAGTATTTTTACCATTTTTATAGCAAATATTATTTTGTGTCAAAATAAATCCGATATTGCCCCATATAATTTAATTTTCTTCACAAGGTGATATTAACAATTTGTTATTATCTGTCAAGAGTGTTTTGGAATTTAATGACAGCTTTTTTTTATCTTCATTTAAAAAGCTTATCATATAATGCTGCTTTGCTAATGACAAATATTCAACAATTGTTGATTTAAACACGTGAAGTAAATTAAACTATATGTTTCTACTGGGCCAATATTGGATTTATTTTGGCCAAAAAATATTTTTGTTATAAAAACTGCAAAAATACTGCCCTTAAATCGCATTCCCTACACTCCCACTTTAATGTAATTCGTGTACACTAGGGGTATTATAATTAATTATCACTAATAGGGGTGAATCTTTCTCTAATAACAACCCTATCTCATCACTACCCCTTGATACAACCTTTTGTAACAAACTTGTTTTAGCACCGGGTCTTACTACCTGTTCAGTCTATACAACCTATGTAATAATTACACTGATGGGTTAGGGGCTAGGAAGGTATAATTTAGAGGAACTGCACCCACATTTGCGTGAAGAGAGAGTGGAAAACCATTTAGGAAAAAAATCGCCATCATTGCACCCAACTGGTATCGAAACCCAATCTCCCCCATCTTAGGCAGTCTAGTCCAACACGAAGTGGCTAGAAAACTTGTTAATCGTAATATATATTTTTAAAATGCTATTCAGATATTTACACAGATTAGGTAAATTAAATGGGGGAAAATTTATAACGAACATCAATCCTATTTTATTTGTTCATTTAAATATATTTGCTCAATCTAGTGAAGTCAAGATGCAAAACCTTTCCTTCTACCCGAGCAGTTTAAAACGTTATTAGAATTTAAATATATTTTAAAATTAAAAACCAGATTTTTTTTTTTAAAAGCAAACAATTAGAAATATAGCTATGAATCAACCAAATAGTATATAGTTTGTTTGTCCCTTAAGAATAAAATAAATATACAAACTATACATAGATGACACGCTTCTCTATAATAAAAAAGAGCGAGAAAAAAACATCTCAATTTACAACGATATTGATCGAAACGCTGTCGATCGACATGCGTATCTGCTGCTATCTAGGTGCTGTGGCTTTAAGCGATATCGTCAGTGTCAAAGTTCTACTTTCTACCACAAGATGGCAATATGTGTTTACGTGTCTGTGCAATACTGACGATATCTCTAAAGAGGACAGTACTCTCTAATAGGGTTATATTAAACAGGACCACCATGACATTTACTGAGTATTTATTTTTTTGATTGAAAATGTAGAAGCAATTCAAATATGTATAGTAATATCACAAAAACTCTTTGAGATACATTGCTAAAAATTACTCTTTGGTGCGAAATTTGAGTTGATTATTTGACATCTTTTAATTTACCCTCTAGTTACGTACAGTAACCCCATTACTTCTTTGGTGCTGACTTCTGACAGCCAACAGCGGATTTTTGACAGTCAACATTTAGGTATATACCTAAATTTTGACCGTCTGAAGTGACAGCTTCTAAACACATGTTTTTTGCAGATCATATGGTTCGGCGTAGGGATACATAATTTGGTCTGGTAACTTTTCAAAGCTTTTAGCTGTCAGGCAGCATCAAAGAAGCCATGGGACTACTGTATTAATATATGTTGATAATATAAAAATTTCCAGTCTTATTGGTATAAAAACACCTAACCAACATTTACACAGTAATGATCTTTTTAAATTACAAAAAAAAAATCACAGTATATCGTGACTATCTGACCATCGACTATTCGACATCACATGACGCTTTATCCGACACATGCACACACACACACACACACACACACACACACACGTATAAATATAGCAGTAAATCTGAGGAACAAACAAACTTCAATCGCCAAATTTTTAAACAGTTACTTTTGGATTTCGCATACAATAATATACAATATAATAAAATGTGCATTTAATTGATTTAAAATCATTAGCTGTGTTTACAAAATAAAATAGTAATAATTTTGCAATTTATTTAATAATTTATACTGTGGAGTAATTAATCATATCATCATCATAATCATCATCAACTGTTTCCAGCCTATAGCGAAGTCAGTTTATAGTAAAATGCCTCCATCTTCCTTTATCCTTCCACCATTCTTCCTCCTTTATTTGCTTCCATTTGCCTCATCTCACTAGTACACTTTCTGCTATCTCCTCTTCCTATCTCTTTCTTAGCCATTCTTGCGGTCTTTTCCCTTTAATTACTAATCCTTATCTCTTATTCATTATTCATTATTCACTTCCATTTAATTTTCTATTTGTTTAATTCCAACCTCTCCTCTGGTTTATGTATTATCCGAAATTTCGGTTATCCGATCACTGGTCGGTCCCGTTTAGGTCGGATGGTTGGGACTATACTGTATTGTTAATCTTTTGGTGTTCCAACTATAGATATATATACATTTTAAAGTAATTTAGGTCCTACTAGGAAGCAAACCAAGGCCCTCGATAAAAGGGGTCACATCAATTTTCAGTCGATAGCGTAAAGAAAATATTACCTTATATTATTGCATTATGGTACAGCTTACAAGATAGGGCCATAGTGTAATCCGTCAAGGTAAGACTGCTACCGTTCAGGGTAAACGAAGTGTACATTTTATTTATTTTATGTATTTAATATAAAGGTACAAATGCGAATACAATTTTTTTCTAAAATTATATTTTAACCATACCTATCGAATTTATGTTTATGTATAACCCAAACGATTAAAAAGACGTGATGAAAAAAAATGTTGACAATCTAAAAAAATGGAGGGTAAAAAAATAATATTTATTGGTTACATTTTTAAAAAAAATCTCTATACAAACCCCCATGTTCTATGCGACATGAATTAAGGTGGGTATGTAGAGGACGCGAGAAAAGATCAGTGTTTTCGAAGTTTTTAGAGAAAAACTTTTTTTTGGTTAAAATAAACCAAACATAAGAGTTTAACTTTCTTCACATGATGACCTAAACAGTTGTTGAATATCTCTCAAGAGTATCCTGTAATTTAATGACAACTTTTGCTCTTCATTTAAAAAATTTGTCATTTGATGCCGCTATGTTATTGACAGATATTTAACATTTGTTGTGGTCACCAAGTGAACAAATATACACTCTCTGTGTAGAAGGAATGTTTGATTTATTTTGACAAGAAAAGGTTCTGCTAAAAAATCTGCAAAACACTGAACCATTATAGGCAGCCTTCCCTTCATCTCACTCTTAGATATTCTGAACAATATAAGTCCCCTTGCCCTTGAACTTGACATATATAAAATAATAATAATAATAATAAAAAGTAAAGCGGTAAGGTGTCAGACTTCTGTGCTGGGGGTCCGGGGTTCAATCCTCGGTCCTTGCACAGATTTATCTGATTGCTAAACCCTTCCTTCACCTCCGACAAGACGTGTATTAATCACAACTTGTGAATGTGTGGAATGCAAGCTCTCCACCGTGGTTCGGATCCCACGTTAAACTGTAGGTCCTCAATTTCATCTTACAATCACCCTACCATCACACATTAGCAAGTGCGTATAACCCGAACGGGTAGTAAGACGTGGTGATGATGATAATGATAATAATAATAATAATAATAATAATAATAAAAGGAAGTGTTTGTCTGTATGTGTTTGTGTGTGTGTGATGCCCAGCCAAATCCATTGCACGCAGTGATCTGAAATTTTTAAAAAGGTGGATGGAAGGGGGTCCGAATGGACCTCGAAGCAGGATTTTAAATTTTTTAATTAGGTTATATTTTAACAAATCTTCGAAGAAATAATTGTTAATCTGGTTTAGAATTACGTTTCATAGATAATTGTGATAAAAAATAGGCCACATCTTCCTCGGAAAAAAAAGTATACTAAATCAACAAGGAGAAATCAGAGAAAGACAACACTTTTCAAAGATAACGTTTCAATTTGAATCTGTAGATGGCAGCACAGTTGCAACGAGACTGCAAATCAACACTTTGAATTATTTGCATGTAAGGTTCAATTCTATACATTTTTATATTATATTGGTTATGATTTGGAAATTTGCTAAATTCTCATGGCAAATCGGGCACCATGGAAGGGTTTATATAATTCTTATACCACAGTGGGTCACGGCTAACGTCGTGCGGGATTGCTAGTATTTTAATAACGTGAAAGTCTGGAGGTGAAGGTCTCCACGTCCAAAGACAAGGAATTTCCAATTTAATAAAATATTGATTAGAAGTATCGCTAGCTGACTTGTTCACTTTTCCATTGGATTAAATATAGTCAGGAAGATCCACTACGTGAATACCATTAAGGGTGCCGACTACTTGAAGGGAAATATAATCTCCCACTTTAATATTTCTTCATGTGAATGGCAGCTATGAAGCTTAAAAATACACTGAAACAATCCTTAATTATATTCCGTTCACGATAGGTTTTTACCTGGATGACAGTTCGAAAATCATATGTTTGGGTTTTGGTTTGCCAAAACTTGTAAAATATCACAGTTTTGTTACTAATGTAAAGATCTTTAATTACCTGTTATATATTACATTTAAAATAACGTAAACTTAAGTTTTCTTATACTATTTCATTTTTTTAAATAATTTCTTTCTATCCAACTCGAAACAATATTTTAAACATAATTAAAAGTACTTATTTTTCGTTTTGGAACGTTACTGATTTTGTGTAATATTGTGCACACATCAATACCTTTTAATACAGGCATCGCATTTACTTGGAAAAGAGAAAGTGGTTGTCATTTTTTTACATACAATAAATGATTTTATGATTATTTGATCTTATTTTGAAATATTTAACAGAATAAAGTATTTTCATCAACTGATAAATTACTTTGGTTAACTATAACATTAATATATTACCATCTGTTTTCATTACAGTCATCCAAAGTGATAGATGTCAGCTGTTGGCGTAGTGATATATTAGGGATTACATCTAGTAACATTTCGAGCTGTCATCTACGTAGACTTAGCTCGTGAATGACATATATTGGAACGTTCTCTTGTGACTCTGTTGGAAAAAAAAACCTATTTCTTTGAGAATCTATGTGAACTATCTTTCTAAACATTTACTTTGATCTCAGAACTGAAACATTTTACGTGACACTTATTTGAGAATGGAATGGGCTCATTCAAACTTTTGAAAATATTTAAAAAAAAATTAAACTTTAAAATTGAATTAATTTAACTCTATATAAATACTCGTCGATACCTTTAACCTTTGTTTGGGCGTGAGCTATATTTTGACATAGCAAAATATTTATTAAATAACGGGGAATTCCCGGTCGTTCACAACGCCTCTCAGCGCTCTGGTAGGCGGTCACCTTAAGGCGACGGACGTAGGGAACACGAGTTAAGGGCAGTGTTTCGACAGTTTTTATGGCAACACTTATTTTAGTCAAAATAAATACAATATTGCTCTTGTAAAAACCAAGAGTTTAATTTTCTTCATACGGTGATATCAACAGTTGTTGACTATCTGTCGAGGGTGTCCTGGAATTTAATGACAGCTTTTTATCTTCATTTAAAAAATTTCTCATCTAATGCCGCTATGATCATGACAGATATTCAACAACTGTTGATATCACCGTGTGAAGAAATTTCAACTATATTTATATTGGAGAATTATTTTATTTATTTTGGCCAAACAAAATGTTTGCTATGAAAACTGCAAACCCAATGGCCTTTTCTAACCTCCCCTACACCCCCACGGATCACGAGTATTTTTTGCAGTTCTTACACCGCCAACATTTTTTTCAGACAAAATAAATAAAGTATCCTAATGATTTTGTAGATAGGATTTGTTCAACTTTTCATATATAGTAGCTTAAACCATTTATGGATATATGTCACGAGTATAAATGAAATTTGATGAGAAATTTTTGATTGAAAATAAAAACTATAATCAAATTCCAAGATACGGTACCTAAAGGAGTAATCAAAGACTGCTAGGAGTTAAATACGTAGAAAATCAGACTAAGCATGTCCATAGAAATAGCATTTTATTGCCCAAACATCATTTTTTGCTGTAAAATCTTTAAATAATACTGGATTTAATCTTTTCCCACCCGCTTCGGTGGCCACATGGTCCAAGGCGCTGCCCTAGTAGTAGACTAGACCACTAATGATGAGGAGAGTGAGGTTAGAATCTAGTCGGGTGTACTGGGGGTGGTCTTTTCTAAACGGGTTTTCACCCCTTTTCACGCAAATGTGGGTACACTTCCTCTAAATAAAATCTTCCAAATTTCTAAAAACATTAGCGTAATTAATACATTAGCGTATAATCCGAACCGGTAGTAAGACGTGATGTAAAAAAATCCATCTTTTCTTTATATCTATGTATCCCAATTATCTACTTATGTGCTGTCGCCTTGATATAAAACCCTTGCCAGTTGCATCGGTAATCACGTGACCAAGTGTATATATATATATATAAATTACATTATATAATAATGAATCTGCTGTTTCACTATTCACAAAGTAGTGTTAACGTGACGCTAGAAATGCGAGACGGAAAAATTTCCGTGGAAAATGTTCAACTGATTAAGTGGATAATAATAATAATAACAATAACAGTAATAATAGTTAGTGGTAGTAGTAGCAGCAGTAGTAGTAGTAAGAAACACCCACTTCGGTGGCCGCGTGGTCCAACGCGCTACTATCGCAATAGACTAGACTGCCGATGACAGGGAGATCGGGGTTCGATTCGGATGCACTGAGGGAGAGGTTTTTTTCTAAATGTTTTTCCACTCACTCACTCCCTCTCCACACAAATGCGGGTGCAATTCCTGTAAATTCAACCTTCCTTATCCCTAATACATTAAAGTTATTAGTAAATAGGCGTACAACCCGGTCGGTCAGTAAGAAGCGGTGCTAAAAAAAAATTAGTAAAGGAACAAATTAATGTGAACCTTTGTAGACCTGTTATGTTCATAAATCATACATTAATTTCTTATCATCATTGAGTTAACTAAAATAATTTTAAGGTCGGACCAATATTTCTCCCCCGTCCCCTCCCTGTCCTCCGTGCTCTTCCAAATTACCTCTCTCCCTTCTATAACTCACTCGTCTCTTAACGCACTATATTTTTAAGTGCAATAGGCTCTAGGTACCACCTCCACAATTTAAACCCTCCACCGCAAACCGCCACTGCGGAAAATTTTCATCTCCACGTGACGTAGCCATGCCCATTCATTTACGTTATATCTATGATCACTTTCGTGCCACATATGTAAAGTCAATTTGTCGCTGGAGTGATGGTAACTGACCGCTCGCAAAAGTAACCATATCCACTCTCATATATTCATTCGCCAAACTATATGATCAGCAAGTGTAAGATCATATGTTGAAATGTCACTTCTTTTTTTTTTCAGTCAAAACTTTCGCAACAAACAATTTGTTTTTAATCGTGTCTTTCTTTGAACCGTATCTTCACACAGGCTAACATTAGCGACTTTCGACCAATGTTTGCGATACCAATTTTTTGCTAACCGTCAGTTACCCCTGTTAACCGCCTCGGTGGCGTAGTTGGCTAACGCGCTAGTCGTGTTGAGCTTGACTTCTGAGGACGGGGAGATCGAGGTTCAAATCTGGGTCGGGTGAACTTGGAGTGGTTTTTTTCTAAATGGTTTTCCACTTTTCATCCACGCAAATGCGGGTTCACTTCCCCTAACTCAACCTTCCCAATTCCTAATCCATTAGCGTAATTAGTACATAAAAAAGCGTATAACCCTATCGGGTAGTAAGACGCGGCGCTAAATATTAGTTACCCCTGTGGTTGAGGCAGTATCCCGTCTGTCGCACTGTCATCACCGCTCGCAGTACGTTGAACGCCACGCGTTCATTACTCGCACGTTACAGGAGCTCACGTTGGTTAATATTGGTTCGTACAGTTACCATTTTCTCGTGAACCAATATTAATATTTGACCCTACCTATCTGCATGAGGATTTATTTTCAAAGATCAACTAAATAACATCTCGTTACAGATAAGCTTTATCTGATGAGCATTTAAATTACGATTTTAATGATGGGAGATTTGAACTACGAAACCCAACTATGCGTAGTAACGAATTAAAATAATAACTACAAACTTCCCAAAAATATGTTTGTACACAATTATTATAGTATGTATATGGTTAGTAAGAAATAAATTGTATACAATTTTCTTTTTATCTTATGCATATAATATTAATATCTTTGATTTTTCTTCTTGATATACAAAACCTCATATATTTACTATCTGGCCCTTATCGGAAAAAGTTTGCAGACTCCTGGATTAAAATAGACAAAGGGCATAAGACTTTTTACTATTAATTAACTATGTAATAGCCCTACCCTAAATTGGGGTGTTTGTTTAAACTAACATTATAAGTGTTGGATGTTGCTAGTGACAGAACTGGTCTAGTTAGCTTGTTTTGATTAGTTAATAAACCACAGGGCGAAAGAGCTGCTGACAATCCAAAACATTGTGTCAGAATTGTTCTGGGCAATCAGTCCGACATGCAGTATATTATGGTTCTGTTTTAGAGCTATCAGGGCTGACAAAATAATATCTGTACTAAGGGGTCTCTATGCCCGTTTGTGAGGCTGTGCGGGATAGAACACCAAGCTATCAGGTACTTGTGCAGGCAAAAACCGTGCCCAAGGTACCGGGGTTCGTGTCCCTGTAGGACCTCAGTCAGGCTATCGGTTAAGCATTTATTACCAAACCTCTTCGGTCGCGGGCTACTAAGTCAAGTCTTTATATCTCTTTTTGGAAACTTCTGTCATCACATTTTGTAGTAGTTTGTAGTGCTATAATAAACCCTAAAAACCAGAGCCGTCTATAAATTATGAGCATATATAAATATCCATTGTCCCCATCCTTCACCTTAAGCTAAGGCGTAGACACTAGAAGGGTATTTTAGAGGAACTGCACTTGCATTAGCTTTTAGAAGTGGATGTAAAATCTAAAGTGAAAAATTACATATGAAAGAGACACCACCCACCATCAATGCACCCATTAGAGATTCAAACTTTGACCTCCCTGTCACCATAAATGCAAACTAGATGGGCTTGACGTCCAGTCCGTTGGCCAAACGACGCGGTTCCTACTAAAACAATACTCAAAAGTTACCATGCGGTATTTTTGCTTTTAGGGATTGGAAAATATTTGTATCCTTTTAAGGAACGTGTAGAATAAATCGATGACCACCGAACAAACAGAAATCCCTTCCTCCCCTTCCCTCCTATCCCTGATAAAAAGTTAAATCCCCACAACCCCTATCCCCTACCAACAACCTGGGGCTGTAATAAGTTTTATGGATGATCGAAAACGAAATGGGGTGTGTTAAGGGAAAAGGAGGGGTTAGAAAAGTTTTTTTGCTCGTGACATAAAAATTTAGCAATAAAGACTTCTGAGACTGTCAACAAGGAGTCTGAACAACAACATCGTCTGAAAGACGAGGTAGGAGGGAAGGTATTGGTCCGTTTATGTGAGGTCTACGGCCTCACGACCCTTTATGAGTGCGAGCATAAATTCTCAAGAAGCAATTTTCACGTTATAGCTATGAAGTGAGGCTTGCCCTGAAGGGTAGAATCACACAAGTCACCTTATTAATTTATTTAATAAAACATGTTGTTTGACAAGGAACGTTATTGAAAAAATACTCTTTGATAAGGACAGTCATTTCAAAAATACTGTTTGACAAGGAACATTATTAAAAAAATACTGTTTGACAAGGAACGTTACTTAAAAAATACTGTTTGACAAGGAACGTTACTTAAAAAACAGTTTGATAAGGAGAATTATAAAAAAGTACTGTTTGATAATGAACGTTATCTAAAAAAATTGTTTAATAAGGACAGTCATTTAACAAGTACTGTTTATAAGGGACGTTATTTAAAAGTACAGTTTGATAAGGAAAGTTATTTCAAAAATGTTCTTTGATAAGGACAGTTATTTAAAAAAAATACTGTTTGACAAGGAACTTTATTTAAAAAACAGTTTTATAAGGAGAATTATTAAAAAAAGTACTGTTTGATAATGAACGTTATTTAAAAAAACTGTTTGATAAGGACAGTTATTTAACAATAACTGTTTATATGGGACGTTATTTAAAAATACTCTTTGACAAAGAACGTTGAAACTTTATTTAAAAAACTGTTTGATAAGGAGCGTTATTAAAAAAAAAAGTGTGATCAGGAACTTCGACACCCACAATAACCCTCGCAACTTTGAAACATTTCGAAGTAAGATTGTTAACAAGTTTTAAATATATCATTAACTGTGACATATTATATCAGTATATAATACTTTTTATAACAGCTACTAAACAGTATTTCAACACCTACTAGAGATTAAATGACAGATACAACGTAAATAGATGTAGTTATGTCAGATTTATTTGATATTTATTCTCCCATCGACCCACTTAGTAAGTACATTAGTCGCAATTATCCGGTCCTCCGTTTTATCCGGCAAGTTTTTCGGTGTTAATAAGTGCGTTTTTAAATTAACAAACCGGTACATATCCACTATAATTTATAATGTAATCCATTTGACGCTTTATTTTCACTTGTTGTTCTTTCTTTGTAGCCAGTGATCCGTTCCCAAAATATAGTAGGTACTATAAAATTAATTTTTACTATTCTGCTACAACTATTGAATTCATATTTTACATCGCAATCATAAAATGGGCATATTCTGTTAAAACATTATTATTATTATTATTATTATTATTATTATTATTATTAGCACCGCGTCTTACTACCCGTTCGGGTTATACGCACTTACGCTAATGTGTAATAGTAGGGTGATTGTGAGATGAAATGGAGGACCTACAGTTTAACGTGGAATCCGAACCACGGTGGAGGCCTGGCATTCCTCACATTCACAAGATGTCTTGTCAGAGGCGAAGGAAGGGTTTGGTAATCAGATAAATCTGTGCCGGGACCGAGGATTGAACCCCGGCCGCCAGCACAGAAGTCTGCTGTTAAAACAAATCTAGTTGTGAAAATTGCAAGGAGACAACCAGGAGAAAGATTGAATGGCATACGCCGGTTTGAATAGGCCAGGTGCTCGTCTCCAGTTTGGATGTTCGTGGGTTAAAACCCAGCCGGGGTTAACGGATTATTCTTGAGCGATAAAAATCCGTAGCACAACTTCCTTCGAAGGGGAAGTAAAGTCGTCGGTCCAATGTCTATTGTGGCATGTGACAGAGCCCTAGAATGTATGTAAATATACTTTTCCTGGCAAAATTGGTAGGTTCTTTCGCTCTCGTTCATAGAAATTCTCGTGTGTTGATATAATCAATCGGTTCATAAAGTGCACGTTAAATATCTCAAATAAATATATTTGTAGAATCCCGATCTAAAACTAATTTTATCACTCGGATTATGTTTGTAAAATCTTAATATCGTATCAAAAGTTGATTTTATTTATTGGAATAGTTTTGTGAATGTTAAGTAGTACCGAGCTAAATTTTAATAAAGGTGTCCGAAAATTATCTTTACAAATTTTATCCTATATAAAAAGCCAACAAGGAGGTGTAGAAACATTTTTTTTTTTTTCAATTTAATTAAGTTGATTAATTTTAAAAACTTAGTGTTTACTGTGTCTACATTTCCTTCATTGGTAACTCTATTTGTGTTAGCCTTTTTTTTTATCGTATGCCAGCAGAATTTGTCAGCTTGACAATCCTGGTATTCTACTGGCAGTGGTATATATGTGACTGCCTCTGTGATCTAGTGGTCAAAGTTCCTTGTTACAGATCCACGGGTTCGATCCTTGGTGCTTCCGAAATTTGTATATGAAGCAGTGAGTTTGGAACGGGGTCTACTCAGCCTCATGAGGACAAATGAGGAGATACTTGAATAATTATTATTATTATTAGCACCGCGTCTTACTAACCGTTCGGGTTGTACGCACTTACGCTAATGTGTAATGGTAGGGTGATTGTGAGATGAAATGAAGGACCTACAGTTTAACGTGGAATCCGAACCACGGTGGAGGCCTGCCATTTCCCACGTTCACAAGTTGTGATTAATACACGTCTTGTCAGAGGTGAAGGAAGGGTTTGGTAATCTGATAAATCTGTGCCGGGACCGAGGATTGAACCCCGGCCGCCAGCACAGAAGTCTGACACCTTACCCCTAGACCGCCAGGTCACCTGTGTAATAAAGAAATAATTACTCGGGTTAATAAAACTGAGATTAACGGCTGTAAGGCTCATTGTGCTGACCAAATGACACCCTCTATCTTCAAATGTTGGCACTAGCATTGCTAATGGCAGAGGCCGCTCGGTCAGAATAGCTCGCTTGTGGGTACACATCATTGAGGGCCGTTTTTTGAAGTTGGGCCAAAATGTAGGTGCAGTTACTTCGTCCCGAAGAGACGATGTGATGATGATGATGATGATGTGTTTCCAGTAGAAGTCTCAAACTTAACTCAAGTCTAATTATAAAGACTTAGCATTAATGGGGACAGTTCTCCTTCGGAAAAAGTATATACGGTACCTGCGAAAATCGAACCCAGGACCTCTATATTGATAGGCAGGACTACTGACTACTGGACTAAGAGGTTGACCATGTGTGTTAGTTGATATTTCACTTAGTATCAAAGTTGTAAAGATAAATTTTGAACATTCTGTATATTAGAAAGAAAGAAAAAAAAGTCTTAATAGTTTACGAGGGCACCCAAACGAGATATTTTCTCCTCTTGGATTGACCTACGAAGGAATGTGAGATTCTAACCCTCATAAAACACGCGCGGAAATTCCGTGGTGCCAAGACCTTGACATTTGACCGGACACCCGCGACACCCACAGAAGTAGGTCACTGCTCGACAGCCCCCCTTCTCCCCACCCTAGGATTATTTAGGTCAAGTACACCACGTGACTCCGGAATGGAAAAAGTACTTTCATCAAACATATTGTCATTACTATCATCGACCTATTCTACGAATTTTCTTTTTTACTAACGATGTTGCTTATTTGGTAAAATTCAAAGATATTTGTAATGCGGGTTGCATCACTAGTTCGAAACACCCTTAAATTATGTAAAGCCCTTTTTCATGATTTTAGAGCTTCCCTCCCCCTCCCCCCACGTAAGGAGTTTCATTCCCTCCTCCTATATCTTAAGACTTTGTTTACGATTTTGTTGATTAGATTATTTTAATCGTTTATTTACTATCTTTATATCTAAAGATAATTAGAGTGATAGGTTTGAAATCTTAGAATACTTAAATTGCTGTAAAATTAGGTTTAACACATAGTAAGTAAACGAAATTTTATATTATACACATATACTCTAACTATACATATATTTTCTGACGATTTTTCTTATCTTTTTGGTCTAAGCATAAACATTGATAGAAAAAAATCTTACATAATAGGATTTTGACACCCCTCCTCTTACAAGAAAATTCAGAAAATACTTCGGCACATGACCTGTAGTAGCCTAGTTATATAGAACAGACACAACATCCAGCCCCCCGGCCATTAATTCATCTATGGTAAAAGAGGCAAACTTACATTATAATAGTAGACTACAAGTTTCGGCCCTGCCATGAACTGAACCCGGGACCCTTACTTAAAAAGGGAAAGCTTTAGAAAAAAAGCTTGTGAATTACAGTATGATATGGTCTTACATGATTTAGTAATAATAAAATAAATAAATATATTATTATGTTTATTAAACTAGTCAAAATGGTAGGTAAAGAATACAAAAAAATTGTTTAAATGATCTAATGTATGTCAGTAAAAAAAAAGGTTAAATAATTATCTATAACTTGTTGAAAAGTCTAAGACAAGACGAACGAAGTGGAGATGAATTTAACTCGACACGGGAGAACCAATCAAATCTCAAATCAGTGCGCATGCGCTGTAAAGATAGAAGCAAGCAGACAGACTCATTGGCTTTTGTGAGGAGATTTGAAATAACCCGTTAATGTAAAGCGTGTGTATCGATTATTTGGATTGCGCCAAGAGACAGCGTTATAATTAAAAGGCATTCATCGGGAAAATAATCTAAAATATATGTTTTACCAACTAGAAAATAAAACATGTTGTTAATCAGCTGTTTTAAGTTTGCATTGCAATGCATTATGGGTCAAGATACACCGAATTTCTGCGCCACTCAAGCAGATTATTCTCTATACTTTCGACGAACATGTGAATCAAGCCTTACTGTAAATATGCAGATAGACTGAACGGGTAATAAGACGTATAGTATAACAAAAACAAAAGTTCCGCCAATGTCGATCGTATTACGAGGATCGATACGAGTTCTTCTTTGTGGAAGGGGGGGGGGAGAAGGGGTTACAGGAAATAACCGATTGATGATGTAATCATTGTAATACCGGTAGAGCCGGGTGTCTGTCGTGTTCTCGCTAGAAGAGGGGAGGGGGATTGATTAAAAAGGAAGTGATGACAGGGAAAGGTATCCGAGGGTGAGATTGAAGACATGTAGGACTAATTAATAAAGGTCAGTGCTGTGCATCGAGTCGTTCGTAGACACGTCATCGATATAGGTCAGGACTGCGGATAGAAGGTGGCGGGGATGTTTGGGTGAAAAGTGGCGCAAGTCTGGATTTTTTTTAAAGGGCGTTACCCACCGGTGACGTAATGGCAACCAAATATAATCTTTCCTATAAATGTATATACGTTTTATTTGATGAGCTTTTAAGGAGATAAAGTATAATATCTTAAGTAAATATAAAAATAGCTTACATCGTCACAAAATATGTTTTTGATCTTGAAGTAATTTTTTTCAAACGAACTTAAAAAAATCATCTACAACTTGGTTTATTTACGAACATGGTCAGTAGGAATATTTCTGTCAGAATGTGTATTAAAAAGAGTATCTAGGAATGGGAAATTAAAGAAATAGAGATAGATATCCAAGGGTTATGTTTGTGTATGTACTATATTAAGTACTCTTTCATCAGTCTAGTTGGTTTATTGGTCGTATACCGATATAATATATCTGTTTATAAAGTGCACACCCTAAGGGTTTGGCCAAACTGGTACGAGTGAGCACGTGATTAGCAGCTAACTATCGATAGTTGTTGACGAGGAGGCAAAGGTTCGAATTTTGGCTCAGTGAACTGCTAATGTTGTTAATGGTGATTCTTATTTGTAAAGGTCTACTTTGAGTATAATATTGAAGTGTTTTAACATATAAGTTTTACACACACACACACACCCACATATATATATATAGATATAGGGAAAGGGAGGGGGAGAGAGAGAGAGAGAGAGAGAGAGAGAGAGAGAGAGAGAGAGAGAGAGAGAGAGAGAGAGAGAGAGAGAGAGAGAGAGAGAGAGAGAGAGAGAGAGAGAGAGAGAGAGAGAGAGAGAGAGAGAGAGAGAGAGAGAGAGAGAGAGAGAGAGAGAGAGAGAGAGAGAGAGAGAGAGAGAGAGAGAGAGAGAGAGAGAGAGAGAGAGAGAGAGAGAGAGAGAGAGAGAGAGAGAGAGAGAGAGAGAGAGAGAGAGAGAGAGAGAGAGAGAGAGAGAGAGAGAGAGAGAGAGAGAGAGAGAGAGAGAGAGAGAGAGAGAGAGAGAGAGAGAGAGAGAGAGAGAGAGAGAGAGAGAGAGAGAGAGAGAGAGAGAGAGAGAGAGAGAGAGAGAGAGAGAGAGAGAGAGAGAGAGAGAGAGAGAGAGAGAGAGAGAGAGAGAGAGAGAGAGAGAGAGAGAGAGAGAGAGAGAGAGAGAGAGAGAGAGAGAAAGGTTTGGTTTATGTTCTTACCAATTAAATTAGGCCGTTAGTAGCAAGTGTGCTAAACTTATCGATAGTAATAAAAATGTCAAAATAAGAAGTCTTCCTACCACTCAATGAACCAACATACAACAATATTGCCTAGCGCCTGTAAATTAGACTGTACCGGCTCGAGCGCGCGCGCTGTCGCTCGTTCCAGTCTGGCCACCTCTCATTGCAACCAATTATTTTTATTTTATGTTTTAGTCGTTCGCGCACTCGCTCGCTCGCTCCAGTCTGGCCGTCCTCTAACACACAAATATACAAAAAGTGGTTCAGTGATGCTAAAATGGGTTGCACCTAAAAAATAATCTAATTTGTTTGACCAAACCTTTTTTAAATATACATTTTGGTCCTAGTGCTAGACTTAATAGTGCCCTTTTGGGACATCAACACCTTATATTAATAGTTTAATTGCTCTATATGCGGCTCAGTTTTTTACAAAATGACTGTACATAGACGAAATAGATTCCACTTTCATGTAAGGTCACATTAATATCCAAGCGAATTATTATAATTTAAGGTGTTATTGAATATTTGATGAAGTAATATAGTAAGTCTGTTCCCGCGACTGAACAAAGAAACTCTAGTTTGAAATAGAGTTGGGGTTATACATTATATAGTACATTTCTAATATTTATTCCATGATCACGGATTTTGGTAAAAATTCAAGGTTGCTTTTTTTTTTAGAGTATGTACTATTTTCAATATTTCTAAATTAATATTCATTACGTTAAAAAATAATTCAATGCTTTATTAGTATTTGTACGTAACAACAAAAAATAGGCCTAAGCTAGAATCGAACCACAGACTCAAGTCGATAGCTTTCTTTTAGCGTCGTGTCTTACTATCCGTTCGGATAATACGTTTATTTACTAAATATGATGATGGTTCTAGGGAGGAGGAAGGTTATATTTTAAGGAAGTTTACTCGCATTTGCATGAAGGGAGAATGTAAATCCATTTAGGGAAAAAAACCCTCAGTACACCCAACTGAGATTTGAACCTGGATTTTCCCGCCATCATCAGTCTATTATAACACGATGGTGACGCCTTAGAATATGTGACCACCGAAGTGATTTTAGACCTATATGTTTGTTGGATGCTAAATAAAAGTATTATTTATTAATATTGATTATTAATTTTATAATTGGCTAGTTGGAGCAAAGGTCCTGATTTAACTCGACCGTTTGGAATTTTTGTTTGGTGGATCTGTTTGCTCTGAGTTGGCCAATTTTAACTAGATTTGGCAAGGACATTTTTTGAGCATTGGCCAAACAATGTATGTGCTGTATATTGTTTGGTGATCTGATTAGCAGTTTCAATATGGCGGCTGCTCAAAATGTTTTTCGTTTATTAGCTCATCCAAATCAAAACAATTGATCGGGCAATTCTGGTGGATTTCTTAGATACTTACATTCATTGCGAGACTGACATCTTAAGCCACGTGAGAAACTGGTATTTTCTATGAGTATAACTGACCGAGTTAAGCGAGGCTTGGTTTTAACTTGAGAATTTGCCATTTCGTCTGTCTGCCCGGATGTTTGCTACGCAATAACTCCCAAACGCATGAATCAATTCTAAACAAATTTTCCAGAAATGTTATTATAACCTAGGCCTAAAAATTATGTAAAGAATGTTGCGATATTATTATGAGTTTTAAGATGGTGGCAACTAAAATGTATGTATGTATGTGTATAAGTATGTATTTTTATGACGCGCTAACTGCCAAACGAATGAACACATTTTAACGAAATTTGGACAGGATATTTTTAAAACTTAGGATGATTGATATATGCATATAGTTTTTAAATCAGATTAGATGTTCCAATTTGGTGGTTACTAAAATAAATCGTTTAGTAGCTCATCTCGAGTGATATTAATTTATAATTCTATGCAATAAAATCTATTAATTTGGATATATATATATTTAAATTTCGACGTATATTGTGAAAATTAAGTCTTAAATCACATGGGTAAACATTATTAATTGAAAATAATATAATATACTTTTGATGATAGTATTAATTTGATTTCTGTCCAACTTGATCATAAAGGGAAAATATCAACTTGAAATCAAAGTTGAAATTATAGGAGATATTTCAACTTGGACTCCAAGTAGATATCTTAAGAATGTAGTAACAATAAGAAAATGAAGGGAGAGAGGTCTACTGTTCACATAACTACAAATATTCCATCCCAAGATACGTTTGATTCCTAATTTATTTAATCACCTTAATGGTTAGAATGTGCTTGCTTAAACTTAACAAACATATTTTCTATTTTTGCACGCATCAATGAACCATTTGCAAACAGGTCCGCTCAGAAGATTTAAGGTGCTTGGATTAGTGCCATTTTTGGGGACTCCTTAAACACTAAATAATTACAATTGTTTTTACATCGATTACTATTCCCAACCTGTGGCCTGGGTCAGTTTTTTTTATTCAAGCCATATATTTTCCACAACCGGCTTGCTAGGCTTGTCGTAGCTTCACGCGCCTTATAATATATCTTAATACTAGGACAGGCACATCACCCTGTCCCCGGCCCATAACTCATCGCTGTGAAAGAGTAATCCAACATTTCCCCAATGATACAGTTTTCAACCATGCCAGAAATTGAACTCGGGACCCTTAATTTAATAGGCAGACATGCTATCGACTGCGCTAAGGTTTCGCACCCCTAAATAATAACAATTCACGTGTTTAATTATTTTTACTATCATAATTTATAAACTGTCTACACTCTATTTACTATAAAAGGTAGCAATTATACCTTGAAAAATCACATTGTGTTTCTATCTTAGAATTAAGTACATAATGCCATATAAACCCACCTATAAATCAAAGGCAGCATTTTGATATCTTATTTAAGTCAACTAAGAATGTTTATATGTGACTTCTATCCATCCAGCGCTTGGCATACACTTAGCTCTTAAACTGGTTAGTGCTGACCACACCAACTGGTAGAAATCCCATGCCCTAGGGAGTTTATAAAAATGTGATGGTCCCCGGTTGCCTTCCAAACTGAGTTTTTATGAGTGAGTGCTAGAGGAACACTGAGGTCAATATGTTTATATAATGATTAATATATAAATATATAATATAAACTGTATGGAAAAATATTAAACTCAAAGACAGTTTATTTTTATAATTTCCATGAAAATATCTTCTAAATGTCTTCTGGAGAAGCCTATTCAAAAAATTGCGGTGGGATGATCCTTGATAGACAAACTTCTTACGAATCTTCGCCAAAAATATATATACAACATTATCAACTATTTTCCGCCTTGGCAAAGCCCTCCCCCCCCCCCAACCGACCCAGTGCTTCTCTCCATCCTCTTTGTAAATTATATTCTCATAAATAATTCGATTCAAGTCACGTTTCTTTGGATGAAAATCTTAAATAAATGAAGAAATGTGATTTGAATGAAACTTTCTTTGTTGTTGAACAACACAATGTAGCCTGACTACAACCTACAAGTTATGGAAGACGTGAATAAATTATGTCTAGACACAACCATCAAGTACTTCTTTTATTCCGATAGTCACATATTTTACCAAGAACCTCATTTTTGCAAAGATATAAACTCAGCTTACGTTATATCCGGGTTTTTAGGTTTTGATATATCACTTCCATAGTCACGTAACGAAATTCATGCAGACAACTTTCAAATCAGTTTTTTTTTGGGAGAGAGTTTTATAGTTTTTTTTTCCTTCACTGGTATACCTATAAATAAGCATTCGAATATTTTAATACTTAAGGAAATTTGAAATCAAGACTTTTATTGCTGGAGATATTAAAGTACGTTAACTTAGCTTACGACGGGTATCTGCTAATAATTGTGTTCGTGTCACATGTTCCAAATTTTACTACGTTGCTGCTATTTCGCGCACGCTTCGCAGGAACAGCTGTTCCCGGGGCAGAAAAGAAATGCCTTTCAGGATCTACCTCTTGAATTAGAGTAAAAGGGGCAGGGTTTAAATTGAATAAATAGAATAAAAAAAGCTTGGATGTATTTTGATTTTAAAATGGGACATTTAAATAAATGTATATTTATTTTTAGAAATACCTACACTTATAGGACATATACATGTATATATATTTTTTTCTCTCACGAACTTTTGAGAAGGGACATATTGTGACTGTAAAAAAATGGAATTCGGAATTTTGATGAATGTCGGCGTTTCATAATTCCCGAAACCAAACAATTGGTTTTCATGATACCATTCATCTGTCTACCCTTGTGCCTATATCTTGACCTGGACTGGGAAACATTTTACTGATAGGGATAAAAGTGGGCATTTAGGGTTCTCATAAGGTTACCCAGAGGGGATTTTCAGAATAAATTATCTAACCATAAAATTAAGGGTAGTTTTCTTAAAGCGAAAAAAAAAATATTAATTCAATTTTATCAAAATTGGCTCGAATGCTTATGATTAAAATTAATTTCTAGGCACTGTAACATTAAAACAAAATGGCGCATCTCATTTCCTGGAGAGGGAGAAAAATACTTTACCGAATATTTCCGATTTTTAACCGTATTTTAATAGGTATACATACACCCTACCTACTGAGTTATGGTAACGGACCAATTATAATTATTGTTGTGTATAATAAATGAACATTCTCTTAACTAGGCCTGTAACAGCAAACACGGGTTTAGTAACTATTCTACTTTAAGATTTATGAAGCCACTTCTCTGATGACGTCACCAAAGCGTCTTACGCAACGTCTTTGTTAGTTCCGGTCTATATCTCGAGTGGCGAGCATGTGCTCTTTGTTCTTTAATTGTTTATTATTCTTTCATAAATAAAACTAACAGGTTATGGGTTCAGGACGCTGTATTAACGTTTTGGAAGAAGATAAACATTGACTATTTGTTTTGTTAACGTGATAGGGCAGTGTAAATGCGGTAATATAAATATCGTTAGTGCCGCCTGAAATCACATCCATTAATTCAAGATGGCCGGCTTCTCGACGCATATAGAAAAGCTGGGAAAGGAAAACTATGATACATGGAGACAACAAATGGAAGCAATTTTAATTAAGAACGACCACTGGGAATACGTTGATGGAACCAATCCTAGGCCTAAAGCGGCTGTAGGTGCTGACGTGGAAGCAATTGCTGATACCGCTAGACACGCGGCCACGTGGGACAAAGCTGACCGTAAAGCTAAAGCTGATATTATTTTAGCTGTGAGTCCTACAGAACTTTGTCACATAAGACATTGTGAAACATCGCAAGACGTTTGGCAAAAACTAGAACTAGTTTACCAGTCTAGAGGGCCTGCAAGAAAAGCTACACTTTTGAAAAAACTTTTGTTCACAAAAATGCAAGAAGGAGAAAACATGGCGGATCATCTCACGAATTTTCTCAACACAGTTGACAAACTCAATGAAATGGATATTCGCATTTCTGAAGAATTATTAACCATCGTGTTATTATACAGTGTGCCAGATAGCTACGATAATTTTCGTTGTGCAATCGAAGCTAGAGATGAACTACCGGACACAGAGTCTTTGAAAGTAAAACTTCTAGAAGAATTCAGTGCAAGACAGGACAAGAAAGCAGACTTAAATGGTGCGGGCGCTTTCTATGTAAAATCTTCCATAGGGCGAAGTCTAAATAAAAACAAACCTCCGGATAAAAACTGTGTAGGCCTACCTACAAATCAAAATAATAAAGTTTTTCAGATCCAAGGTCAAAGTGGTGTGCAAAATCAAAATAGGAATTTTAAAGCATCAAAACGGTTATATAAGTGTAACTATTGTAAAAAATTGGGACACAAGGCAGCCGATTGCTGGACAAAAATGGCGAATGAAAAGCAAGTTTCGATGGCATCAGAGCAAACCCATGCAGCAGCAGAAGAGATCGTGACATTGACATCATCTTCAGTGAGCACTCTCTGTGCGAAGTTAACGAGAAGAGATGACGTGTGGTGTGTTGACAGTGGAGCAACAACACACATGTGCCGCGACAAGAATAGTTTTTTGGAACTCACGCCAACCATAAGTCAGAAGGTTAGGTTAGCGGATGACAGAACAACTGACATTGAAGGCATTGGAACTGCAGTAATGAATGTTTCAAATAAAAAGGGCCAATTTGTAAAAGTGAGGTTAGAAAACACTCTTTTTGTACCCACACTTAAGACAAATTTATTTTCAATTTCAAAAACTGTTGAAAAAGGGCGAAGCGTGTGTTTTAATGCAAATGATGCTGAAATTGTCGAAAATGGTGAAGTGTTGTTAACTGCTCGTAAACGTGGAAATTTGTATTTTATCGAACCTTACATGCAAAGTGAGAGTTCGACACATGTAGCTAACGTGAGTAAGGCAGGCAATCTTAGTGAACTTGAAAAGTGGCACAGAAGATATGGACATTTAAATGCGTATGACTTGCAGAAACTCGTTCAGAAAGACATGGTTAGCGGTATGGATTTTAAGAAATCAGAAACATTTTCAACATGTGAAACCTGTATCTTAGGAAAGCAAGTTGCTACGCCTTTTCCAAAAAGGTCTGAGTCGAAGAGTGAAAAATTACTTGAATTAGTGCACTCAGATGTTTGTGGCCCAATGAGAGTGAAATCTCATGGTGGTGCTTCTTATTTTGCAACGTTTATCGATGATAAATCTAACTGGGTAGAAGTTCATTTTCTAAAACATAAAAGTGACGTGAAAAAGGCTTTTGAAACATTCAAAGCATTAGCGGAAAACCGTCACGAAAGGAAAATCAAAACTTTGCGGACAGACAATGGCCTGGAGTACTGCGGAAAAGAGTTCACAGAAGAAATGCGCATCGCAGGGATAAGAAGAGAACATACCGTAGCAGAAACTCCAGAACAGAACGGCAAAGCTGAACGCATGAATCTCACGCTGGTGGGGATGGCAAGATGTATGCTGTTGGAGTCTGGCTTACCAACAAGTTTTTGGGCCGAAGCGATTGCCACAGCTGCTTACATCAGAAACAGATGTCCATCAAAACAGCTGGAAGAACAAACCCCTTATGAAATTTGGTTCGGGCTAAAACCAAAAATAGGACATTTCAAGACGTTTGGTTGCAAGGCATATATGCTGAATAAGGCCCCAAATAAAGGAAAGTTTGACCCAAGATCCAAGGCAGGTATTTTTGTGGGTTACTCTACTGAATCGAAAGCGTATCGAATTTGGGACCCAGAAAAACAAAAAATATTGAGAAGCCGAGATGTAAAATTTTTGGAAAATTTTGAAACTGTCAAAGTTTCGGATGAACAAAAGGAGTGTGCGAACTTTGAACCTTCTTACTTATATGTTGATAACAGTGTGAAAGACCCTATTTCTAATGCTGATGGACATGTAGATAAAGTTCAAGAAAGTGATCCCATTGATCCTGATAGGCCTATTGAAGTCAATGAGAATTACCTCAAATCAGAAAATTTAAGCAAAGACTGCACAGTGATTGAGAATAAGAGGGGGCCTGGTCGACCTAAATTGATTAAAACAGGAAAGCCGGGACGACCAGCAAAACATTTTAATCTGGTTACGCCAAAACCTGAAAGTGCGAGCTTGATGTATGAAGAGGCAGTAAATCCATCTGTACAAGAAGCCTTAGAAGGACCTTATGCAGCTGAGTGGCAGAAATCGATGGAAGCTGAGTTCAACGCTCTGACACACAGCAAGGCCTGGACATTGAAACCACGCCCAAAAGATAAAGCTGTCATTGGTTGTCGGTGGGTACTCAGAACAAAGTATGGGCCAGACGGTAACGTCGAACGCCGGAAAGCTCGGTTGGTAGCGAAGGGCTATAACCAACGCCCAGGGATTGATTTCCATGAAACATTTTCACCTGTTGCAAGACTTAGCTCAATAAGACTAGTTGCTGCCCTAGCAGCTGAGTTAGGCCTTACTTTGTATCAGCTTGATGTTGTAATGGCCTACATAAATGGAGATCTTGACGAACAGATCTATATGGAACAGGCGGACGGTTTCATTACCCCTGGAATGGAGCGTCTAGTTTGTTCACTCGAAAAGTCCATATATGGCCTAAAGCAGTCGGGCCGACAGTGGTTCAAAAAGTTGCACGAGAGACTAGAAATTTTTGGACTCAAACAATTAGATTGTGACAAGTGTGTGTACCACATGAATGATGGTTGTGTGACTCTTATCGTGGTTGTTTATGTAGATGATTTGATCATAGCTACAAACAGTAAAGAAGCCTACACAAGATTGAGAGACGATTTGTCTCAAAACTTCCAAATGAAAGACTTAGGAAAGCTGCACTACTGTCTTGGAATTGAATTCAAACAAGATGAAAATTCAAAGTTGGTCACTATGTCACAGAAATCGTACATAGAAGATGTTCTCAAAAAGTTCGGAATGCAAGACTGCAAACCGGTAAATACCCCATTAGATGGAAACAGCAAATTATCCAAAGCCATGGAGCCATCTACGAAGGAGGAGGCAGAGGAAATGAGCGAAGTTCCGTACCAGCAACTCATCGGTTCTCTGATGTACCTCGCAGTATCTACACGACCAGACATCGCGTATGCGGTGAGCTCTTTGAGCCAGTACAACCTAAACCCCGGAAAAGGACACTGGGTTGCGGCGAAGCGCGTCTTACGATACTTGAAAGGTACGAGCAACCATGGACTAGTCTACAAGAGATCTGGCGCTGAACTGATTGGATACGTGGATGCAGATTGGGGAGGAGCCCTTGATGACAGAAGATCATACACAGGCTACGCCTTTCAAGTGGCAGGCTCTGCCGTGACATGGGAGGCGAGAAAACAATCCACCGTGGCTCTTTCAAGCACTGAAGCAGAGTACATGGCTCTTACGGAAGCAGCAAAAGAGACAGTTTACTTACGAAACCTGTTAAAAGAAATCGGGTTCTTGAGTGTTAATGCAATACCAACTCTTGTTTATTGTGACAATCAAGGAGCAGAAAAGCTCATGCATAATCCTGTGTACCACTCTCGTACCAAACACATTGACATTCGGCATCACTATGTGCGTGAAGTTTTTGAACGAGGCGAAATCAATGTGAAATACATTCCAACAAACAAGATGGTAGCTGATGTGCTCACGAAAGGACTGTTCGGACCAAGCCATCATCAATGCATACAAGGACTTGGCGTGATAGACATTAATAAAGTTAACACGTGTTTGAGAGGGGGTGTTGTGTATAATAAATGAACATTCTCTTAACTAGGCCTGTAACAGCAAACACGGGTTTAGTAACTATTCTACTTTAAGATTTATGAAGCCACTTCTCTGATGACGTCACCAAAGCGTCTTACGCAACGTCTTTGTTAGTTCCGGTCTATATTTCCGAGTGGCGAGCATGTGCTCTTTGTTCTTTAATTGTTTATTATTCTTTCATAAATAAAACTAACAATTATATTTAAAATAATTGTATCCACAATAATAATAATAATAATAATAACCACTTAAAAATATATATGCTTATGTAGATCATTCATACGGAAAAAAGGGAAACTGCTTTGACAGACAAAAGTCAGGGAATTTTATCAAATTTCTGAAATTTGTACATATACATTTAAAAAGATGTGTAACTTTTATTTACAATACTACTCAAAATAAAAATGTTCATCCAGTTCCCATCACGAGACTCTTTAACACAGCTGTCCCAGTTGAGCGTAGCCTACTAATATTAATGATCAAAGTCAACATGTAGCACTTGCGTCGTCTTTCTATCGCACGTCTTTAGCCAAAGTTGAGTTAAGGTTATACATATGTGCGATACATGAACTAAGTCTTTGGGAGGGGGAAAAAACGTGTCTCATTACGATTTCATAGTTTACAGGGTGCAAGTCAACCTTTTATTTCTCAATATGATCTCACTGAAATATAACAGAGTGCACATTACCCAATAGCCCAACGTTTTAAACTGAAATCCTTTAAGCAATTCATAGAATGACAAAATTTCAGAATGTAAATGTATTATATTTGAAAGAAGATATAGGAAAGGTGGATATAAACATATAAAAGGGATAAACACAATATGGCCATTACAATGAAAGAAGAACACAGTTCACACTTGGACAAAGAGGTAATGGTTGTCTCTTAAAGAAAATCAATCGTCACCACCCAAACCCCCGACCTAGGTTTCATTCTATCGGAACTCATCACGCAACGCAACTCGCAACGCAATTTCCTGTCGACCTTTCCTATACCTTCTTCCAAATATAATACAATTACGTCATAGAGCGAAAAGAGGTTTTCCTGATAGAGAATGTATATGTGTAATTATCTAAAACTACTATTACATTAAATTGTGAAGTTATTAAAATAATCTTTGTAATTTTCATAATATTTATAGCCTGGATATAATCGAGGAAATATTATATTGAGAAGACATGGGATGAGATTATAGAACTGCAAAGAAAAGGAATGTATGACCTCATGTACCAGAAATCAAAGGAATTGGGAGGTAATAAAAACGAAGGTGTGGGTACAATAGGAGTAGAAAACCCCAAAGTTCAAATAATGACGGATCATAAAGAGGTTCTTAGGATTGGGAAAATATATATAAATAAACTGTACGGAACTCCGCAAGGACTTTCTCGCTCTATTGTTTAAAATATGAGATATTTACCTAAAATTTGTAATATATGTGAAACGAAATAATATACACCATCAAACCCAAGTATAAATTGCACTATACTTATGTAAAACTTTTTTGAGTCCAAGTTTTAAATTTTATAATTTTATTTTTAAAGAATTAATGTCCTCATTTGTAGGTTTGGACCAATAAAAAAGAACAATATTGGCTCCACAAAGGCCAACACTTTGTGTTAAAATTTTGACTTCCGTTTAAAATTTTCGACATTATATTAGGTGTTGCACATCTTCAAGTCATCCTAATTTATAAATTTTGACCAATAAAAAAATGAAATAAATACTATTGAGTCTAAAATGGAGATAGATCATTGTTGTACAAACATTTCTCTCGAGAGGTTTAAGGAAAAATAACAAACTTTTTGAGAGATTTACTTAGGCTATATTTAATAACTCTATGGCATTGGAGAACTATTGCGTTAAAACTTTAGTATTTCTTTACAACTAAAGCTCACATAGTCGTATTAATATATTTGCCAATATCTCAGAAACTGTTGGTTTTACACAAATATATTTCATATACAAGTTTTTTTATATTTAATAATACTACAATTTTGCAATGATAAGTTATTTAGTATCTCAAATAGTTGCGGAGATACGAAAATTTTCGCTTCTGTAAAGTACCCTAAAATTCATTTTCATGGGAAAATGAAACTATCCAGCTTATTTATAATCTCAATCAACGCCTAGATACGAATTTTAATCAAAATCGTTAAAACCAATTTTGAGAAAACTATTTTTTCCCCCTTTATTAAACTTCTCCTAATTTTAAGTTTAAACAGACAAACAGACATACGTTATTGCAAAGATCACTTTTTAGGGTTCGGGTGGTCATGAGACGTTGACATCCATTAACATTTCAGGTTAGATTTTTTTCTTACGTTCACAACAGAGTTCGAAAAGTTAAACACATATATTTATTTACATATAGATTGAAAGTTATTGATTTTATAAAAATATGATTCGAATAAAATATTTGTATTATAAATAGATCTACATATTTGTAATGACAAGTAATCTCATATCTCAAATAGTTTCGGAGATATGATACCAAATGAGAAATTACTCTTCAGACCGGAGCCCTTAAAGTCATTTTGCCGAAATATTGAGAGTAGCCATTTTGTTTGGAATATTTATAAATGTTTAGAAATTAAATTTAATCAAAATAGATTTTTTATCTTTTTGTCCTTCAATAAACTACCCTTAATTTTAGGGTTAGATACCCAATTCCAAAAAACCCTCGGGGTAACCGTATGAAAACCCTAGATACCAAGTTTTAGCCCGATCGGTAAAATAGTTTAGGCTCTAGTTGGAGATAAAGACAGACAGACGGAAAGTCAAAAACGACATTTTTGGATTCGGGGGTTCATGAAACGTAGAGATTAATCAAAATCTTGAGTTCAATTTTTTTGACGATCATAATACTTTCTCTACCTGTAAGATAGCTAGAAATTAAAAATGAAGAGTCGTTTAAAATCAAAATTAGAAATAATAATAATTATTATTAGCGCCACGTCTTACTACCCGTTCGGGTTATACGCACTTACGCTAATGTGTAATGGTAGGGTGATTGCGAGATGAAATGAAGGACCCACAGTTTAACGTGGAATCCGAACCACGGTGGAGGCCTGGCATTCCCTACATTCACAAGTTGTGATTAATACACGTCTTGTTAGAGGTGAAGGAAAGGTTTGGTAATCAGATAAATCTGTGCCGGGACCGAGGATTGAACCCCGGTCCTCCAGCACAGAAGTCCGACACCTTACTTCTAGACCGATAGGTCACACACACAAAAAATATTATAAATTGGGAATTGGAAAATATAGAGCAGTTAAAATACCTGAAAAATATGCTGGCAAATGATGCCTATTACACCAAAGAAATTAAGTTCTAGGATCGCCAGGGCCAAGAAATCTTTCAACAAGAAGAGGTTACTGCTGACTACCAAAATGAGTTTGGAACTGAGGAAGAAACTGATGAAATGCTACATTTGGAGCACTGTATGAATAAAAAACTTCGGCTCTTAGGAAGATGAAAAAGAAAGGGAGCTTTAAAAAGTGGTACTGGAGAAGACTTGAAAATATTTATAGGATAGACAGGATGACAAAACTAATAAAGTCCTAAAAAAAAGAGTGGGTGAGAAGAGAACAATTTTGGATGTGATTATTCGGTACAAACAATGGATCGGACACGTCCTTAGGATGAATTATCTTACGCACAACGTCATAGAAGGAAAAAATTGAGGAAAAGAGGAGCTTAGGAAGAAGAAGGATTAAAATATTAGATGACTAAGGAAATAAGAAAATTCTGAGAGCTGAAGGAGTAGGCATATGGCAGGGGGTATTGTTGGTTTACTGACAAAAGGAATGGACCTTTCATAAGACAGAACACCTAATAATAATAATAATAATAATAATATCGTGGCTGAAAAAAAAATATTGATTTGGAAAACTCAGAAAACTCGGGAAATTAGAAAATACAGCTTGGCTGGACATCCTGTCTTATTTTGTTTTACTTGTTCCATATTTCAAATATAAATACAATTTCCCTAGACCTGCTCAATTTCCTTCTCTGAATATCAGTCCTACTAATTTATTTCTGGATAAAATGTCACTTAGACCAGTGCTACTCTCTATATCTCTTATGAAAAAATACCGAAGGTAAACCCGCATGCGTTTTTAAAGTAAAGTATGACATAAACCTAGCCAGCACGGAGTAATTTTTACTTTAGGTTGAGCAATTAGGTCAGTAAGTACAGTATAAAGTATATATGAGACCTCTAGTTTCAAAATAGGCCCTCTCCAAAATATATAATTTTACAGGAGAACTAAAAAAAACTGATTTTCATTAAACTGTATAACTTATGTCGATTGTTTTTCATTCAATTTCTAGGCAATACCTTTAAGATAAATATGTAAGAGTGTACATGTTTTTAATTTGTAACTTTGGTCGGGATTACAATTCCAATTTTGGAGATGACCGGTATTGCAACGAGCCCTAATATTCTCCAAGCTTTCTTACACTGAAGATGACCGAATTTGAAACTAATTGAATGTTCTGTACATGCACAAAATAAGGTAGATCAAGAAAAACATAAAAAATTATTAACTACGGCAAAGGACGCTTTTGAAACTAGAGGACTCATTTGTTTGATGTACAGTTTCCTTCCCGCCATATTGAATTCAAGAGTTAATTATTACCCTTCTGTTTATTTTAATAAGCATTTATTTCTGAAAAGGTCCAACGAGGACTGGGGGATTTTTACATACTAGACATTAAATGTTAAAACATCATTTTAACCCTCATCGAGCGACACGTTGTCTATGGCGTTAGGCTTTATAAGGGTTTATATATTCACTGGATCTGCAGGGGAAGATTAAGTCTGGTTTCGAATCCCAACCAGGTGATATTGTAGAAGGTTTTCCACAAGGAATTTTTAAATATGGTTATTCCATTATCTCTCTAAGCTAATGCGAGTGCTCTTCATCTTAAAACACTCTTCATTGTTACCCCTTGGATTAAGCCATTAAAAAACTCAGTATTAATCATAATATTTTTTAAAAATCTCAGTTTAATTATGCATTTTCAAATAGTTTTCCTTGACACATTTTTAAGTAGGCACATAAACAAAGGTGTTAGTCTCATCTTGTCTGGTCTGCATGGGATGGCAGTTTTGGAATTTTAATACTGGAGTGAAGTGTTGAGATGCCTTTTTAAAAATAGCTCCCCCCCCCTTTCCACCCTTGCATGAGTCCACTTTATCAAAATTCTACCTTCCTTATCCATAGCCCCATTAGAGTAAATAAACGGATAACTCAGACGGGTGTTAAGACGAGGAACAAGGCGAAATATTTCAGGGTGGTATAACTATTCATGACCCAGGGGGGCAGTATGCATCATTCAGTAAACATAGGGGGCAGAAAGAAAGGTGACCTCGGTGATCATGGGGGTAAAGTGCTCGCCTCATGACCCAATGTTCATGGGTTCAGACCCGACCGAGGTCAACAGATCTTTACTGAGCTATAAAAATCCGTAGCACAACTTTCTTCGGAGGGTAAGTAAGCCCCTCATTCCCATGTTGATTGTGGCATGCAAAAGAGCCCTGTAATGTAGACGAATACGAAATACCCTCCCCACAAGATTTGTAAGCTCTTTCTCGCTCGGTCGTAGAAATTCAGAGAGGAAATCAACGAAAGCTACCTGACTTTCAGGACTTCCCACGTACATGTGACATTTCCCAGATGGTGTAGGGGACGGGTGATAGTGAAGGGATGAGGGTATGCGCTGCTTCGGATGAATGGGAAACACATGAGAAAAAACCTTTGGGCTTTATTTGAATGGTAATTAACAAGTATCACTTGTTATTTTGAAAAAAAAAAAATACACACACATTGATATACAAGTGCAGTTTGATTTTCATGAGAAGTTTGTTATTTGAAAATTGGAAACTTATCTTGCCATAATGGCGTTAAATAATTACAAGTGTATTTACATTTCTTGTCCGTTCAATTTATAAATTCAACACAAATATTAAAGTAATATATAATAATAATAATTATTATTATTAGCACCGGGTCTTACCACCCGTTCGGGCTATACACACTCGCGCTAATGTGTAATGGTAGGGTGATTGTGAGATGAAATGGAGGACCTACAGTTTAACGTGAGATCCGAACTACGGTGGAGGCCTGGCACTCCCCACATTCACAAGATGTCTTGTCAGAGGTGAAGGAAGGGTTTGACAATATATAAATAAATATTATTCAAAGTTTTTGATAACCATTTAGATGATTTTATTACTAAATCTATGATACATTTTTATAGAATGCCAAGTTTGATTGACTTACAATCAATGCTGACGATCAAAATTGTGTGGGGATGAGGTTGTGGCAGGAAACAAAACAAATGAAGACCCACCCTTGAATAACCAGGGGAACAAAAACTCACTATTAAGAAAAACTCTCTTGTCACAAAAGCTTACCCAAACCGTAAATCTCGGATCACCTTGTGGATTCTTCTTGTATATAAATATATATATTTCAGTTTGATAGGGTTTTTTGGTCTGGATAGGTCTGGATTATAGAATTATATGGCACCTAACCTTAAGTTGCCAACATTCGCAAGTGACAGTGAATCCTGAAGCTTAATTTGGGATGGAAGGAGACGACAGAAAGAGTCAGTGTTTTTTGTGGTTTTATGACAAAACAGTTTGTTGACCAAAATAAATCAAATATTGCTGCAGTACAAACATAAAATGTAAGTTTCTTAACATGGTGACATAAAAATGTCTTTAATATCTGTAAAGAGTATCATGTAATTTAATTACAATTGTTTCTTTTCATTTAAAAAAAATTTCTAATCTAATGCTGCTATACTCATGATGGATATTCAGTAAATGTTGATTTAAACATATGAAGAAAATTAAACTCAATGTTTATACTGGGCCAATAATTTATTTATTTTAGCAAAAAAAAAAAGTTTTGCTATAAAAACTGCAAAAACACTAGCCTTCCCCTTCCATTGCACCTTAATATAAATAAATACACACGTGGTGCAACGGAACATGCTTTTTCTTTGGATAGCATGGTAGAACTTATAATCGGGACAAGAGTCGAAAATATAACGAAGCATCACTCACAATTTAAACTAATATTCAGGTCGATCAGAAAACATTAGTTTAAACCCGAACATAATAGATATAGGATCTCTGAGATATGTTTGATTAAACGTGCAAACCACACACGGGTCGTATCGACACAAAGCTAAACGGTGGGCGAGTGCCTTCTTCTGGGATGAAATTCAATAAAACCACGAGGTGGGCACTCTTATAGGACTAGCTGATCCCGCTAACTAGTTTGGAACACTTTCGCTAGGAGCAGCTGGCAATGACGTCACGCTTGCTCGGACGCAGTGGCGTATTCTGAGAAAATTAATAGTTATGCTGTATTATAAAAGTTGCAGGGGAGATTTGGGGGCCGAGGACCCTCAACCACCGTTGTCCAAGAACGTCAAGGGATTATTTCAATGGAAATATTTGAAGATGTGTTCATATAGAACAGTGGTTCTCGAACATCTATTATTTTCACTTAACCATATGATATCTTAGGAATGTTTGAAGCCCTACCTACAGTTTTAAAGTTAATAATTCATTACATGTATATTTATTAACAATTTAAATATGAGTATTTACACAGTTAGCACAGACAACATTGAATTTAAAACAAACTAGTCCATATCATTATGGGTATGCGGCGCAGGACTAGCATACCCGGAGAATACGTGAAGTCCGTAGAAAAGAAAGTGTGAATTCTATGTAAAATTCACTATTACTTATTTGTTAGCAATTTGTCGTTTATTTTAATGAAAGAGTTTAGCTAGATTTTCTAGATTTTACATTTCATAACGTGGCTTATTTATAAAATAATGGATTTAGTTACAGTTGATTGTGTTTGATATAAGAATAGAATAGAAAATAAGCCGGTGCCACAAGTGTATCGTCCCGCTTTGAATCTTTTAGTTCGCGGCACTAGCGCCGCGAGCGCTAGCGATGTGGTTCTACTTGTCAACATTAAAGTGGCCTTTCTAAACTTATCCCTTTTCTATAAATATAACGTTTATTGCCAACTGACTGCTTAATATAAGCTTTTTTTTTAAAAAAAAAATTATTTAGCACCGCGTCTTACTGCCCGTTTGGGTTATACGCATTAAGTACTAATAGCTCTAATGGATTAGGAAGGTTGAATTAGAGGAGGTGAACACGCATTTGCGTGGAGGTAGAGTGAAAAACCATTTAGGAAAAACCACCCCCAGTTCACCCGACCGAGATTCGAACCTCGATCTCCCCGTCCTCAGCGGTCGAGCTCATCACGACAAGCGCGTTAGCCAACTACGCCACCGAGGCGGGTCTTAATATAAGCTGCTGAATGCACTATTCAACGAGACGAGGGAAGAGGAAAGCCACATTCACTATCAACTAGAACAACCTCCAGTGGCGTCTTCCACAACTAACAAGATGGCCACAAGAATGAGCTTCCTTTTAAAAATCAAAGTTTACAATAAAAGTGGTATAGTAACAAGAACACGCTTTCAGTTATTGAGATAACCAAGCATTATTTTGTGCAGAAAATATTTCGTTAACACAGATCCTTTTTTTTATATCATTTATTTAACACCCGTTTGATTTGGTGGGCCGTGGGCCACGGTTTGAGTCTCACTGTGCTATTTTATCATTCATACAACTTTGCACATAAAACATATTTTCCACTGAAGTATTTTTAATTTAAAAAAAAAAGTTCATAAAGCATTATGAAGTGTTCTCTTGAGGCCACTTTTCAATTTATGA
Organism: Timema californicum; assembly: GCA_902141385.1. Taxonomy (NCBI): domain Eukaryota; kingdom Metazoa; phylum Arthropoda; class Insecta; order Phasmatodea; family Timematidae; genus Timema; species Timema californicum. The sequence goes on along the minus strand of CABFOW010000330.1, from coordinate 240,370 downwards.
AGATAGGTTTTATTTTTTTAAAGACTTGGTTCTTCTAAGTAGGTAGGAGCTAAAAATAAGCATTCTTCAGACGAGACAATAGAGAATATATGAAAATTAAATTAAAGGTGTAAAAGAGAGCTTTAAATTATTTTTGTCATATCTTTTTTTTAAGTTCAGAAGCTCATTGATTGCTAAACTTTTGTTCTAAAATAAGCATTGTTAAGGACCTTCCTTAATATTATAAATTTTTAAATTTATCACCCCGCCTTACTACCCGTTCAGACTACGCTTAAGTTCTAATTTCGCTAATGGGCTAGGAATTGGGAGGGTTGAATATAGAGGAAGTGAACCCTCATTTGCATATAAGGAAAGTGGAAAACCATATTGGAAATACCACCCCAAGTTCACCCGTGGGAGATTTGAACCTCAATCTCCCCGTCCTCGGCAGTCTAACTCAACATGAAACTATAGCGTTAGCTAACTACGCCACCGAGGTGGGTAATATATTTTATTTTGATAAATGATTAATACTGCCCTATTTATTGAACTTTTAATAATTTATTAGTAAAATCTAAAAAAAACCTCATAAATAAGCTATAACAGTTTTTATACCAATGAAAATGTTAAGGAAGGTCTTTTACTATATTTATCTTCGAACAAAAGAGGATCGAAATGTTAAAAACAATCCGAGACTAATTTGTACACCCTTGAATAAGTTTAGAGACAAAAAATATTTAATACGGCAGTGATGACAACTTTGAAAAAATAAAATTTTAATTATTCATCTAGATTTTCATTAGCATCACTTCCTTGCTAGGCATATATAAATACATATATTAATTACACTAATTTATTATATATCATAAAAAAGAATTGAGATTTAATTTACCCACGTTTGTGTAAAAGAGAGTGTGGGTAGCCATTTAGAAAAGAAAAACCCTCAGTATACCTGGTCAGGTCTGGAACCTCGACCTCCGATTGCTAGGTAAACCAAATGAAATGAACTTGACGTTTAGTTCGCTAGAGACTGGGTTTGGTTCAAATAAAATGGTTTTATTTTATTCATAAACTTAGATTCGACAGTAAGATATCTACCACTATAGCATGCCCCTGAGCGATTACATTTTATCTCCGAGTTTTAAAATATTCTTCCTATTTCAAATCCTCTTCTTTTTTTTTTTTTCTCCTTAGTGTAATGTAAGAAAAGATATACACCCTCTTATAAGGGAATTTCCTTGGCTCAACAATATGCACATCCGTCCATTCTTTCTACCCCCCCCTCCCTCTCCACCTAGTCTTCGTCATCCCCTTCTACTCTCCACCCCTCTTTCACACACTTCCTATACCCCCTCCCCCAACCTTGTAGAGACAAAAAAGGGCCGGGAGCGCATTTATTCCGGAGAAAACTCCAACGCTTCGGTTAATTATTAAAAAGTAAAAAGAACTTTATTAAAGTGTTCAGGGCATTAAAAACAACCAAAACGAAGACGAAACCCACCGCTAGAACAAAACTTTTTTTTTT